>JAJHUR010109749.1:2862-21841 GCA_027495735.1 Lutjanus campechanus | reverse complement strand
GATCTTTTGGCAAACAGTACACACAACACAACAACACACTTCCTCTTTTACACTTAGAGGACACAGCATAGAAGTCTTTATTTGCTGAGGTTTTCCATTTCCCACACAGGTAAACACTATTTAAAGGTGAGCCTGTCATAGAGACAAGCTGCAACAAAGGTCTGCTGGCTGCATGTGTGTGCGTGTGCTGGAGAGCTCTTGTGAGTAATTTCTCAGGGCTGCAACTTTCATTATCATTAAATCTGTGAATTATTATTCTTTAACAAGAGGGGAACACACCAGCCATGACCCCATCAACCCATCTTCAAATTCAGCCTTCAATCTCATGTCACCTAGACATCTGTTAAGTATCATGACTGCATCTTGCACGGTTGTGACTCTATTGTGCTGACGAAATCTATCCACAGACACGTGAGAGCAGTGCAGCACCTGGACAGACAACACATGCCAAAATACTAAACTCCAAGGTGAAAACAATACAGGCCACACACTGTCACAGCTGGTGATAATCAAGTTATTGTTCAGTCTATTGTCCGGTTTCCATTAACTTATTTTTATGCCCATTTTGATATTGAAAAAAACAACCTCAATTTCACAAAAAAGTTTTTACGCTTGCTTGAGGTGTTTTTTGCTTAAGGTAGTTAGGATGGGAGATGGAAACAGTAAAAAGTTCTGACGTGGCAAACATCTGACTGAAAGGACTGATCCGCAGTTTTCACCACTCTGAGAGGTGTTTCCGCTGTTGGCGTCGACTGTTCCATGAAACAGTAATTACAACTTGCTAAACTCAAAAGAATTCCTGAAGACCTCTCTCCATTGTTCTCTTGTAGATGGCCAAGGCGACAGGTTTTTTCTACATCTTCTTGGTTTATTGGCCATCGCTAAATAACTGGTTTTGTTTCCACTTTGTGACCTTTGCTTCTTCTTAAATGTATCTCACAGCCACACGTAACGTACCTTATATGGTCAGCTTCAGACGAAACTATGCTTTGAGTTTTCTAGTTTATTCACTTCAATCCAGTTGATAGAAACACGCCAAATTTGCATTCTCATTGCATTTCTCATTTTAAACGTTTACTTACAATGGTATGGTAACACCACATCATATTGTCAATTCCCATAAAATTATATGTCAAAAAAGTAAAAATTTCTTTCAGTTTCTTGCAGCTCACTGTTATGTCTTCATATTGCCTGTTTTGTCCAACCAACAGTCCAAATTCCAAAAATATTCCATTTACAAAATAAAACAATGGTAGAGCAGTAAGTCCTAACCATTGAGAAGCTGGAAGTAGCAAATGTTTATAAAAACCCTGTCACTGGTTGGTTTCTGCTTCCCTCTTTTACAGTGTGTGTGTGTGTGTGCGCGCGCGTGCGTTTGTGCAGGCTATGTTTGTGTGTAAACATCCCGTCAGTGCACTGCCTTCAGGCCTGTTGAATCACCTCAACATTCCTTCAGTCCCACAGGAATTCCTGTCTTTGAGCCAAAGCACCCTGGAAGGTAACAATAGTCTTTAACTGTTCCAGGCCAACCCAATGACCCCACCCCCTCCCCCAAACCCTGAACGGATCCCCTCCACATCACCACCAGCCTGCCTGCAACTTGTCCCATAAAACAAAAACACGGGATGAATAGATGAAACACCAATTAAAAACAAGAATTCTGTAATGATTAGGAAAGGAGACATTACTCTTACTTATTAAACAGAATATACTGTATGTTTGCATTGTGAGTGGTTTACCTTCCCCTTCGATGGTGCACTTGCTGATGTCCACCGTCTTAGAGTTGATCACCCCGACCACCGGGTAGCCGTCCACCTCCCCTGCTGGCTCCCTGGGCATGAAGCTGATGCTGCTGCCATCGTCGGGGACAACAGTTGCCGGGTGGGGGTCATAGCTGCTCTCTACCAGGCTGGTCAGTCTTCTCAGGGTGACACCTTTGGCGCTGAGGATCTCAGCATCTGAGCCGCAGCTCAGCAACCTCTCTGCAAACTCCACACTGCCTCGGACATCCAACAGAGCCTGCTGCAGCTGTGCCCTCTGCAGGTGGAGCTGGTTCCTGTTGGATAAAGACACTGTGAATAACAAGCAGCATCTCCCATGTACTCCATGACAAATGTTTCTGTCCTGTCAGTTTAGCTCCCTACACAATTTTCCCTTTAAAAACATCATTACTTCTGATAAACCATTAATTCCTTGATTAATTATAGGTTTTTTTTTTAATTAAAGGATCTATATGTAAGAATGAACTCTTCTGTAGTCCTGCCCCCTTTTTCTCTGTCCTTCAACAACAGCTGAGCAATTTGGTACCTTGATCAACTTACTCCCTTCCTGTAAAACTAGTTAGCTAATGTTAATAAAACATGAGATAAATAGTTGGCTAATGATTGATATAGTTTACCTAGGTAGTTATTTGCTAACATTACTCAGTTCAGGAAGTAAATATACAGTATGTCGCTTTTACAAATCCCCAAGCGACATCTGTGACCATCTCCAAATATGTGGTTTTCCTTCCAACATAGATGAGCCTAGCACATAGCATATCCAAGTATTGGAAACAGGAAGGGAGAAAGTTTCAAGGTTTCAAGCTTGCTTAACTGTTATTGGAGCAGAACCAGAACAAAAGCAGTGAAAAGGCTTAAGAAGGGTCAATTGGCCACTGGTCGCATGCAAATAGGGGACAGTATATCACCAGAAAGTTAGGCTATTGTAACCACTAACTGATGCTAACTGTACCTGGTACCTGTGCAGCAAGCAGTCCTATTAGCTGACTCTGACCAGGCTGGGAGCGGGACAGATGTGACATACTGTATGAGAGGAGCAAGAGGGGTGCTGGGCATGAGTCAGCACCCAAGACCATAGGCCTGTGTTGCAGATATAGCCGGGTCAGTCAAGGGGTGCTAAAGAGCCAAACATATTAACAAACTGACAAATCTGAAAACATCTCATACACTCTTCTGTCTATGTGAGAATGACAAAGTGTGGAGTGCTCCGCTGTGTTGTTGTGTCTCCTCAAGTGGAGAGCAACCTCTATGCTGCACTGTTCAGGGAAAAGCCATTGCAGGGCGGCTGCAGGGTTTTCGAGGTAAAACAGACTAAGCAGAGATATTTTCTTCACCACAGGGTGGGTTTAAGTTCTTTAATGCTGCCAGTTTAGTTTACCACGGCCAATTGCTGCTCCGTTAATGTCTCTGGGTGATGGCATAGAAAGTTTTCACAATATACTTTACATTCGTCTCGCAATGGTCATTATGTAGACAATAAATCAAAACATGCTTGCAACTGCTGTCTTCTGTGATGATGAATTACAAGATAACTCTAGCATGTGCATGTAGTAGACTCCTAACACTAGAATCCAGTGCTCAGCTTTTTGTGGTACGTTGAACAAATAAGATCGTATAAGAACACATATAAGACATACTGTATGTAATAATACAGTATGTTTTTAAGTATGTGTACCACAGGTGTTCCACAAATTTTGTGAAATCTGCTGATAAATACATTTTTTTTCTTTCCTTCCTCCACAGGGAGGTTAGAGGTCAGGAAAACAATCCAGGACTTGATGTGGAGCAAGACTCAGAATCAATAAAAACTACCCAAACCTTGAGGTTGTCAGTCACAGTGTGAGTGGGGAGCTTTAATAATAACTCAGAGGTATTATTTTTTGTCTTCGTTTAACATTCTGCAAGATTCCTTGGAGTGATTTCGAGATGCTTAATACTGCTCCGTGCTTACTTCTAAACCACTTCTATTTCATTAATTTTCCAAAAGAACACTGATAATGTTACTTGGCCTGCTCCACAGTAACTGTGTGGGTTGTTCCATACCTGCGTTGGACACGGAGTTCCTCCAGGCGATGCAGAAGAGACAGGCAGTGGGCTTCCACAGCGCTGGCATAGCCTCGTGCAAATGCCCTCACCTCATTCGCTGTTGTATCCACCCGTGCCTGCAAAGCCTCCTGGGATGCTTCCACCTGTAATAGAGTGGAAAGAAAGAATTTTGTTGTGAAATAAGATATATGAAAACATGTTTTAAAACAGGCCTTGAGAAGGATTTAATGTCTTAAAACCTTAACAAGGAGGTGGTTTGCGAGTTAATATGTTGAATTTCAGTATGTCATGAGTAGCATTAGGATAAACAACAGATGTTAAATTGATACAAATGTGTTAAAACAAGCACATAGTAGCAGGTTTCTTAAAACTGTTTGTTAGGGCGGAAAAGGGTCAAGCAGGCACTTGAGTGTGATCTTAAGTCTTAATATCTTCTCAACAGAACAACAGTTTTTAGAACAGATTCTGTTGCACCTTCTGCAGGGAGTCCTTCAGGCGCTCCAGGCGAGGTCGCAGGCACGCCGTGACCAGCTCTCGGATGCGGTCCCCATGACGATCGATGATATCACCAGTGGGGCAGCAGCGGTGGTCGCGGTGCAGCGTGGCTGCACACTCCAGGCAGACGGGCAGGTCACAGGGCTGACAGAAGAGCCGCAACTCCTGGCCAGGGTGGAGGGAGCAGAGGACGGGGCGGCAGAGTCGACCACGAGACTTCAGCTCCTCCAGACATTGAACAGAGTGAGACGCTGTTCGCTTCTGCCGCCTGCAGACAGGACAGAGGACAGATACAGAACTGATAGAGTCATACATGTCTGTGTGTCAGAATAAAACGGTCAGAAAACTTCCTGCACCACTGCCTATTACCTTGATAGCAGAATATAACACAATCTCACACAGATTAGGGCTGAGCAGTATATTGATATTATAGTGATATATCTTGATATCAGACTAGATATAGTCTTAGATTTTGGGTATCTTAATTTCATTACATAAGTGTTGTCTTTTCCTGGTTTTATATGCTGCATTACAGTAAAGTGGTGTAAGTGTATGACTTTACAAGATTATTCTAACTGCTCTATTATTTCCATTTCATGACTTATCGTCGCTGAATTTGCTCATTTTCATTTTTACTTAAAAAATAAAACACATTCACATCGTTATGGTGTGATATTTGTTGTGGTCTGTACCAAACAAACGTTTTCTTGCATCTAGACAACATTTTTATGTCAGGACATCTGTGCAGCATTAATACCTCATTATAATGTTTTCTCAGTGATTCTTCCTTTTTCAAGAAACTGTGATTTTGTTGTGGTTCTGCATTTTAGATATTGCATTTGGCCATAATGCAATTTCAAGAATATTGTGATTAATTGTGCAGCCCTAATCCACATTATTGATGATTATTTATCAGAAATCTCATTGTTTTAATAATTTGTGAAAGCACTAATGGTCATCCCTACAATGTTTTCACAAAACCGAGGTATTTGGTTAAAAAAAATATGACTGTGTCCACTATTGTAGAACCTGCGGTATTTCATTTTTTCATTGTTTACCGCAGCATTCCCTAAAAATATTAAGACGTATAGCCCAGACCTTACGTCGCTTACAAATTGGAACGGAGCAGACCAGAACATAATAGAAGAGGATAGAATACAATAGTACAGAACACAGCAGAACAGAACAGAATAGAGTCAGACTCTACCTGTGAGCCTGGCAGCAGAACTCGCACAGGTTGACGCAGCAAACCTCGCAGCGCTTCTCGGCGCCTCCTTCGCCGCACAGGTCGCATCCCAGCGGGCCGTCGGTCACCAGGGTCTCCAGGAACACTTCGTCCAGCGCCAGGTGGTCGGTGCTCAGCCCGTCCGGTCCCGACGGAGGGATGTCCACCTCGGAGTCACAGTCGGGACAGAGCACCGTGACGGTAGGTCGGTCCTTCTGCACCGCTTCGCCCCGGCTGTCCTCCACACCGCCCCGGCGACAGCGCGAAGACACGGAGAAGGGCTCCAGCTGGCCGATACAGTCGGAGCAGAAAGTGTGCAGACACGGGAGGATTTTGGGGTCCCGGTACAAGCGTTTACACACGTTACAAACCGCTCTCGGGTTCACCATGCTTCCATTTTGTTCTTGGTCCGAGGTTAACACAGGCTGCTCCGCGTTTTCTTTCTGTTCACACCGCGACATTTTGTGTGTTTTTTGTGACTTTTGGTGTCAAAAACAAAGCAGTGAGTAACTCACCACCCTGAAACCACCGACTACACTAACCTGCCACAACTGAAGGAAAACTTCTCTCGAACCTTTCTTTTGCATAATAACCACTCATGTGAGACTAAAACAGTACGTATCGTATCTACACTGTAATAATAATTTAAAAAAAATAATCCCGTTAATTAAAATCCCATAGGAAAATCCCACTTTTCTCCTGGAGAAGTAGGTTGCGTTCACTGCTCCCTGGGACATATGACACCTCACTCACTGTCAGACCAATGGGAAGCCTCTCACGGATTATTAGGGGTGGTCCAAAGACTTTCTAGAACTCTTTAATGCTGGGACTCTGACTG
Source organism: Lutjanus campechanus (assembly GCA_027495735.1). Lineage (NCBI taxonomy): Eukaryota > Metazoa > Chordata > Actinopteri > Lutjaniformes > Lutjanidae > Lutjanus > Lutjanus campechanus. The sequence continues at coordinate 15,456 of JAJHUR010109749.1, read as the reverse complement.
TCCCCATCTACTGGCAGGACTGACCATCATGTCTTCCACAGGGTGGATGAACAGATTTTTGCTGTGATTATCATGTGAACAGACACTTTTGTTTATAGGAGACATATCTTTCTTAATGGTAGAAATAATTTTAGAATTTTATATACTATGCTAAGATGAGACATTTTCCCCCTAAATATGAATTCGAGATAGAAAAGCAGTCCCTTGATATATTGATATAAAAATGGTTGTGTAAACACAGGTGTTACCAATGATACTGATTAAGATGCTCCATTTAGTTCAGCAGAGCCTCTTTATTGTGGCAACATGCACAACAGCAGCAACCTGATTGTGTTTGACCTGAACAGAACCTCAATTAGTGTCATTGGCATCACCTGTGTTTATGAGGCTGCATTATCTATCTTTGACATTGCAAACATGTAAACAAATCCACCCATTTCAGAACAACTAAAATTCATTGTATTTATTGATTAATCTAATACATACAATACATATAATAATGATAGGGTGCTTATTTGATAAGATGCACCCTCTCTATGGGTCTCAATCATTATATGCCTGTTTCATTTCTTTACAATTCTTCTTATTTTTCTGCAGTTAATCCACAAGGATTCATTCTATTTCATGTTATGCAGACAGCCAAATAAAAAAAAACTAAAGCTAATTGGAATTTTAAAATATTTACTGACAAATAATGTATTTGGAGCCTCAGACATACATGCAATTCAGAAAGTAAAAAGAAAATGTAAAAGTCAAATGAGAAAATGCACCTCAGACTTAGATGTTGTTACATGGCAACAACACCCACTGAAATAAATTAAAAAACAAATAACATCACCTTCAGCGATAACTGCTTTTATGTAAGTACTTTGACTCATCATTTCTGTCAAGTACTGAAAAATCCAGTCAGAGAACACAACACATGCACACACATAAAGAGACTCACACCCAGGTGGTGTGTGTGTGTGTGTGTTTGTGTGTATGTGTATAACTGATCTCTGGCTCCAGTAACAATTGAACAAACTTTGTTTGTTTGCCTGTTTTAAGATGTTAATATCGTCTTCCAACCATCTTAAAAATGGTTTTCTTTTTAACACAGACAAGCCTAGCAAATAGCATATTTACATTAAAAAAAAACGAAAACAGGAAAGGAGAGAGTTGACTGAGTATCAGGCTTGTCTAATTGTCTTTGGACAACAGAAGAAACAAAAAGGGGTGGGACTTAGGAAAGATCAGTTAGGTCAGATAATAGATGCCGAGGACACTGGTCATAATGCTGAGGTAAGTTGACTCCAGCAGGGATGATGCCGTGTTGTAGGTGAAGTATGTGTTCCCCAAAACTTGATTGCCTGGAAAATATGAAAGACCTTTATTTTGCCAAATGTAATACAGTCTGTTTTGCTCTATTTTTATTATGTCTTTCATTTTAATTTTGTCTGGGTTTTTTTTGTTTTTGTTTGGATACTGAAAACCAATCTGTTTATATAATATACAGTATATATATATAATTTAAAGGAGTATTGAACCAATTCAGCAGAGCAGCAGAGGCAGATATATTCTGACTTTTAGCCCCTAATATAGGTCATACAACAGACTTTTAAGTGGGACACACACTGACTTTTAACTAGCTATTCCCATGTGCAAGATGGCTGCCTAGCGTCTTCTGCATCTGTTTGAAGATTGTGTGTGCACATCTGCAGAAACTAATATTATATGTATGCAGGACGTAATAGGGACAGTATGGTGATGTGACAGGATCAAGGGTCGCAGGTTTTTAAATTTTTGTTACAAATACTTGTAGAATGTGTCATTATTGCTGCACAGTGACAAATATGCTAGCCAAATTGCTGGAAGCAGATCGGTACCATTTTATAAGTCAAAAGTGGAGTAACAGTTTGTAAAATAGTCTTTGTGACCCAATGTGAGATAAAACAAACTAATAACAAATCTGAAAATAATCTTGAAAATGTCTTTCTAAAGACAATATATGACTGTTACATCAGGCTGAGTAATATTCAACGTGATGAGTCAACTGAACTTCATGTGTAAATCAGCAAAGTGTATATCCTGGTTTGGACTGTACCAGTAATCAGCAAGTTAATTCATGACATAACAACAAAGAGAGTTTGGAATTCACAGACATCTTTGTACAAACACGATAAGAAGTAATTAGACAAGAATACCTGTTATAGTTGCTCTAGAGGTGGCCATCACCAGCTTATTTTCAATCCTGCAGCTGTAAGTGTCACTAATGTTGACTGGCTGCAGCGTGGTCATTACACTGAATATCCCAGCTGAGTTTTGTTTGAAGCTCGTGTTTCCCTGCAGGACGTTCCCCACAATGTCCGACCACGTCACATTGGGTTTAGGGAACCACCTGCTTGCCTCAGCAGCCAGGGCACCACTTGAGAATTTAAACGTGGGGGCTGAAAAGGCTGAGACAATAAAAGTGGTAAGTAAATATGAATCCATGCTGCAGCTTCAGTCAGTAGTAACATTGTCACATTGTGTGTATAGCTACTTGTTAATCAGTCATAAAGCAAGATTCCCTAGAGATTCCCTACAAGTGTCCCTATATAAGTGCAAGGTGTACCATTTAAAGAGAATAGTGGGGAAGGAATGATGCAGTCTGACTCAACCATATACTGTATAAAAGAGGTGGGGTCCCTGGACCACTATTTGAGGACCACTGGCCTGGCAGGTGATGCCAGTGGGAGAAGGGAGGCTGTGGGAGGACTGCACGTCATTGCTCATAAAATCTTTTTAAATTTTCTGGACATTACAAATGTGGACATAGACTCTTAGATCAACTTTCTAAGCTGCCAAGAAACAAAATCATAATCATTTTCAATGCAAGGCAATTAATTAGCTCATGATGGTAATTACTCAAATTGCCCACAAGCAACTCTTAGCAACCAAGTTGAATTTCATCCACCAGACCAATAGATGACATTTCAATGAAGTCAGCTGTTCATGTTTTGTTTCAAGCCTGATATTTCTTGCCAAATTTAGCATCCCAATTCATATTAGTTAATGTGGATTACCTTGCAACCAAGCTAGCTAGCTTGCATTGGTGGATAACTTAGTTTTCTTATGCCAGTGGTACCTGGCCACAGTGGGCTGGTACCTGTGTTAACCATAGATGATATAGTCACATCTGGCTCCAAAACAAAACAGGATGCTTACAGCCCAAATGCTCAACACGAGGCACAGACCAGTGGGTGACATCACAGTGGCTATGAAAGAGTAGTTTTAATTGGTATGAAACAACTAGAAAAAAAATAAAATAAAACAAAATAAATTTGCAGGCTGGATTATATTATACTTTGAACATCACATTGTGGGCCATCAGTTTGAGCTCTCTTTTCTACCCCTGAACTCAACAGATGAGCAGAGTCAGCAGACTCTGAGAAAATGTTCTCTTTACCATATTCAGCATTTACAAGCAGTACATAATCATTTTATAAACTTTTAGAACATGCCACAATGAAGTTGTATGCAGATCTAAGGGCATTTTAAAATCATTGTTAGTACAGCATTTGTCAACAACTAAGAGGACAAAAATGGACATATACTGTATATAAGAAGTGTATGAACAGATAATTACAGACAACATTGTAAAATACAGTAATAATTTTAAATACATCTTCATACAATAACTTGTAAATGTTTGCAAATACTGTACAATAATAAATTCTTAAAATGTCCTTATATTTGTGTATAACTCTTATAGTGTTGTGAAACATTTATCAAATGTTTATATACTGATTATAAATGCTGAATAAGGCTAATAGAGCCTTTTCATGGTAACCATATTGATATGAAGTAGAATTGTAAACACAAGATGATGCTAATTAAGGTCCTGTTCCATTTAGTGTAGCAGAGCCTTTCCAGTGAGCCAACAGACACAACAGCAGCACCCTGCTCTGTCTGACCAGAATGCAACAGAGCCTTAGTATCATTGGTAACACCTGTGTTTAGGAATGGCTGCTGTGAAAAAAGTCTATGTCCTCAAAGAGATTCTTTTCCAAAGCAAACACACAGTGAAACTGGAAAGACGAGTCATCCTACCTGCTGTTCTCAGGTTAATGTTGACCCTTCCTCCACCGACAGAGGAGCTGATGCTGCAGGTGTACTCCCCCGCGTCATTACGCCTCACATCCCTCAGCAGCAGGGAGGCGTTCCCTGTGACTGCAGCATCAGGGAAGAGCTGAGCTCGCCCTTTGAACTGTGAGTTCTGGTCCTTAAGATTCGGAGCTCCATTTTCATACTGGTAAACGAGTCCCTTCAACCCCGTCTTCTCCCAGGTGACTGACACTTTGTTGATTCTGGCTTGGTCAGTCTGAAGATAACAGCTGAGGAGCTTAGCCTCGCCGAGGTTGGCAATGGGCATTGTGTCGCTGCTCGTCACCTCGGACAGGGAGTCTGTGGGATGAGGACACAGGCACAGATTCATAATGGAGAATATATACCTATTTAAACTATTTTAGTCCCATTGGTTTGTCTGTAAGGTTGAATATGTTGAAAACAGGTTACAGTGATCTTTAGTGGAAAGTAATTAAATTTTTTATTAGATTTATTAAAGGATACATTAACATTTTTTTACATCTGTTATAAAAACAATTCATATGCCAATATAATTATTTGTCACCGACCTGAGTGCATGCTAAGCACTAGCTAAAAAGGGCGGGGCCTAGGAAGGATCAATTGTGTACTGTGTTGTCAACCACAAGAATTAACAGCTCTTTAGTTTAGACAAACACAGCATGTGCTAAACACACCCATGCACAGTAGAGGTGCACAGAGAAGTCATTATTTGTTTCTGTTCAGCTAACAGAATTGTCTCTCTCTGTATTGGTATTTGGATAGAAGACCAGAAGTGGGCAAATACTGGAGCAGATATTGTATTTTCTAACCTAATATTCATTGGTAATGGAAGTGTTGTGCCTACAAAGCATCAAATTTGATTTAATATTAGAACAGAATTTAATATTTCAGTATTCTCATATTGTACTTTCCATTGTTCTCACTGTCTGAAGTCCACCAACACCTCGCTTTAATTAGGGGGTATTAGAAATCAGAAACTGAAAGAAATGTTTTAGAAACCAAAAGATTCTCTTTTGCATTGGAAAGAGAAAACCTATTGTAAAGACAACACAAGTATATAAAATGAATCCCTCAGTTGAAAGGAATAATCTTGGTGCATTAAATGAGTGATTAATTTGGGTAGGTGCAACCTTTTCTTTTTTTTTTTTAATTATGCCGAAGTAATCATGGAGCTGACATTTTCCAAATGATAATCCGCACCTTCGGTTAGAAGAAATATCTGTGTCCATCACATTATTTGTTCTTTCCCGAAATACGTATTCAGATTCATGTGTATCTCTGTACAATGTACAATAACCTTTGGGCCTGACAGAGCCGTCACTAATGATCAGAAAGTCTCACAAGTATCCACGGGTCTTACTTGAGAAGGTCAAGGCTAAGATGAGGATGATGATGGCCGAGAATAAGATGATGAGGGTAATCATGCTGCACACAGAGAAACACAGACACAGGAAAAAATGTAAGGAAAAAAATGTAACAAAACTGACGCTGCCAACTTAGGCTAACATCTACTGCACATACATTCATATACATACATGTGAAAAATATGCATTTTTGATTTTTGGGTCAACTCCCCTCTTAGATTTCTATTCATGCATTAACATGTAAGAAGCATTTTCTTGTTGTATCTGGTCGAGGGGAAGTAGGTTTAACTACTTAATAACAACTCTTAGACATCTGAAATGTTACAAGAGGATCCTACTAGATACTATTTGTTAGGCGTGACAAGACAAAAAAGTTGAGAACCTCTACATTGTATTTTATAATCTTAAATAATAATAAGACAAACATAATCAAGAAAAGTTAAAGAAACTGAACATTGCACTTATAAGCTGTATTTGACTACTTGACTTTACAGTAACTTTTGAACTACTTTTAGAATTGAAGTACCATTAGTAGAAACACATTCAAACGTTATGGTCGTACCTGTAGAAGATGATCTGCCCGAGGGTAGCCATGGCTGCTTACAAAACCGCTTGTGAAAAAGGAATGATTTAATCCTGTTGTTTAAGTCAAAGGTCCAGTCATACCACTCCTCTTAAATATCCACCATTCCACTAAAAATCATTTATACACACCACACACACTCTACTGTCAAACAGACTTCTGCTACTTCCACAGAATGACAGCCTGCTGTTTTTGCCTGTTTCACAGCACTTTGAACACAACACCATGAGTAAATATTACCTTTAAGGTGTGTGCTTCATAGCTGTTGACATATATTATTGGCTGCTGCTGGTGAACATTTTGTTAAGATAATCAGTATGCGTAAAGGCAAAAGAATGATAAGTACCCTGGGTTTCATCCAACAATTTACTCAAGGTGGAGTAAATTTCAATGTGTCAAGGTGGAAAAGCTTCTGCAACAGCAGAAATGCATGCTGCATTTGATACTTCAATTCTTCAATGAAACACAAAATAATTATCTTTTATCTGCAACATTTTCCTAAAGAAAACAATGTATAGACTCATATAAACATAATCCCATGACTCTCCAGAGGTGTGTGTGGTGGTGGCTGTATCTGCAAAGACCCTGCCCTCTGTTTTTATTTCCTTATTTTTTCTAATTTCTTTTTACTGAGCTCAGGACATTTCACCAACCCAAAACGCTGATATTTGATGTCCTGATGCGTTTAGCAACAACTCAGACAAATCTACTGTCTCCACCTTTAAACATTAGCAGCTTTTTTATGGAAAATGTCCCACCACATACATTATATATTCAATGGCACAGACAACAAAAACACATGTCTTTAACAGTTATAGACAGTTACACAACAAAATAAAAGATAAGAATAGTTTCCAGTTCTGTTAACATTCTCCAAGGAGTAATTTATAATTACACATCATCACAACCATAGACATGTACATGGAGGCTGCATTGGCCTTTGGATCAAACGCCAGTATGGACAGAGCAAGCCTGACCTGTGAACCAAAAAACGTTTTCCTAATTTCTTCTACTTAGATCATAAACCCTTAAATATAACATGACTAATTGAAATTGGTTGAGAAATAAATGCTTTTTATTCAGCAAAACATCAGCTCCCCCATTTCCATGAATTTGTTCACAGGCCAGGGTTTCCCTGACATAACATGCAGCCTCTTTGTATAACATGTCTGTGGTATTTGAAATTTGACTTGATCTGAAACACATAAGCTTCCATCATGTGTCTGTCTGTGTGAAAAAAGATTAAAATACATTGCATAACAATGTTTCTACACAATGCATTTAATGAGTAAAGTGATTAGACATCCAGTCTTTCCTGAGCTGACAGACTGACAAACTGATCTCTTTACAGTGAGTTAATGATAAAAGATGAGTTAGTTTAAGATCCCATTTAATAACAAATTATAAGAATTTACAGCCAAGAGGATTCTGTTTTAGAATGGGTCCTGAAAGTGGTTTTCCCTGCAAGTAATAAGTAAAAGTACAAGAAATTTAACTAAATGTTACAGTTAAGGATTAAAAACTTTTGTACTTTGACAAACAGTGCACTTCCTCACAGTGTAGTTATTAGAGGCTATTCCAATTGCGTAAGCATGATTTTGAAAACAGGGCTCATTTTGTCAAAACACCACACACAATTCCCACAACCACACACACAAGTAGCAGAACATCTCAGTTATCATCTCTGAAACACATCATTCAAAACTGTATAAAAATGAGTAAAAACCCTTAGGGTAACAAAGTTTTGTTACCCTAAGCACACACATACCTCATGTGATCTGACTTTGTTTGGACCAGTTAGACGCTGCTGAGCTCAATCTAAAACACATTTAACATTTCTACTTTTCTTTTTAATGAAAAGTCTGGGTTTCAAGAGATATTGTTAGGGCAGTGGTTCCCAAACTTTTTTTTTTTTGCATGCCTGCCTTTCAGAAGCCAAAAAAAGTTTGCACCCCCCACCTCCTCATTTTTATCCATCATTAACAATAATTGGGGATGGAACTGTTAAAAAGGGATTCAAATGATTAATTTTAGTGAAATAAAGTTTAGAAGGATAGAATCAGCAAACTTTTATTTGTTTATTTCCCTTACATAAATCATATTCATTCAACTTTGTTTCACTCTATATTTCTCCCCTGGTCTTCTGCACCCCCTGCAGTGGCTCTGCCCCCCAGTTTGGAAACCATTGTGTGAGGCTAAAGTACATGAATATACTGTATGTATCAAACACAACAGAAAACAGTGCTACACGCTCATGAAAATAATATTTCTTTCCACATTGTAAAATCAGTCAATTCATCCATGTATTTCCAAAGTTTGCATTTTGCAGTGAAATAAGAACAGAACATTCTAAATAGCTCATAAACACAACAGCAACATGTGTGGACAAAATAGAAGGTATGAATAACACTCAGGCTCTAATCTACATTGTACTGATTTTAGAGAAACGTTTTTTCACCTGTGCTCATGTTGAAATATCAAAGTTACTGTAGCAGCAGCAGATCTGTTGAGGTTGGGCTGACCTCTCTGTCCAGTCTCTCTCAATATCAACCTTAAGTTTACAACATGGTGAACCAATGGTGAACATTTGATACATTTGGTTCAGGTAAACTCACCTTTTTCCTTTTTTGTAGTTCTCATGCCTGACTGGAGAGTTTAGAGTTAAGCAGCTGAGTGTCTGAACACATGATGGCTTTGTTTGATCCACTGTTTGAATTGTGTTTTATTTTGAAAGGCAAAGTTTTGAAAGAGAAGGAGAAAAAAGTGACATGACATTAGATTTCTGTGTCTAATGTAGAGAAGTGTGTTTAGTGATCTGAAAAACACTGTGTTTAGTTTGAAAATAATGTGAGGCTGAAAATATGCTTATAGTTGTGAAGATCTGGGCTGACGTTTTGCGCTTTGGGTGTTAGGTTTCACTAACTGTGTTATTTAAAGTTGTAAGCAATTGGGGAAAAAAACTGTAATGTTGCTGACATGTCAAAATGTGTGAAAAACAGCAGAGCAAGTTGTTTCATTTCTCTCATAACTCTGCCTTAACCTGCAGCTGTCCGGTGTGCAGATGACCGTTAGCATATATGCCCACATAGTGATAACTTACATTTAGCCCAGAAATACACTTACTGTAATACCTTTAATTCAATTCCTTCAATGTTACAGGTCAATATGGTGGTAAATTCCTTCAAAGTCTTTACTACATACATTATATGAGTCTGGACAGACATGGACGTAAACTGTAACTTGACTGGTTGGTTGAGACAAACAACTGTGAGGCAGTAATTCTATTTTTTGACTGCTCTGTTTTATACAACCATTAACGACTGACTTCTCACTCTTTTTAACCAGTCTCTAGGGGCCGCAAGTGGCCAAAAATTGTTTCAGTGTGAAATCTTGTTTCGGCTAGAGATGACGTATGTAGGGGTCATGTTAATGTTGGCAGAACTTTGCAACTCTAGAATGGTTACATCTAGCATTTGTGGCAACATTGCAGTCGGTGCTTCACCATCTGTTGCCTGGAGGGGATCTGCACTGTACTGAGTGACCTCTTCTAGTTTTAAAATGAATTAACAGAGACAGCGCTGAGACTCTACAGCTCTTCTCCTGGGAAAAATAATGTGAGTCAATTTATTTTCATTGTGAATTGGAAAAATGTCGGAGGGCCACATGGCACCCTATCGGTGGCCAGATTTGGCCCACAGTCCACAAGCTTAGTAACCCTGGTGTAAATACTGTATGCCATGTGTATTGTATTGCTGGTTTAATGGCTGACAAAGGTATAGTGATATGTTGCTTTATTGTTGTTTCAATTACTTAAGCACATTTTGTCAAATGCTGTTGCAGCTTTCAAGTGAAATCACCCCATTATTTTACATCATGTTCTATAATATTCTTTATACACTTCATTTGGCCTGCAAAAGGTTGCCACTGAAAAAACACCATCTGACACATGACTCAAAAGTACAACGTAAACCAAGCAATTATCTTTAAACTAACTAGTAAACTCAGGTCACTCAAACACCAGCTTCAACTGTCTTTCATACATTTGTCACTCGCACTTTCAGTAAATCCCCAAATCTTGATTAGAATTTCATACAAAACATGAAGCACTGAAAAGAAAAAAATGTCTCAATAAGGAAATATTTAGATGTTAGATGTTAGATGCCACCACAGACAGCTGACAGCTTTCTGCTGTTTCTTTTTCTGTTACCACTTCTCCCTCTGACCAAACACACCATATACTGATAACTTTCACATACTTACACATTCCCCTCTCGTCACGAAAGCCTGTTCTCCTTCTCTGACTACATCAAACTCAGTTTAATCCCCTGTGCTCTCAGTGTGTTTAAGAAATGATAACTGAGGAGTTGTAACTGTAAACTGACTTTGACAACATGTTTCACTAAAACCTGAGGATGAACAATTCGTTTTGTGAAACTAGATTACTGAAATGTGTAAAAAAGAGAGCTGGCTTTATACAACTGCAAAAACTGTAAAAGCTTTATTGGTGATGACAGATCGTGAAAATTTACTTCTTTTCATGTTGCTCAGTTTTAACCAAAGTTTTGTTTCCATGGCCACAGTTTTTTCACTCACCACAGACAGGACTTTTAGTTACCTTAGGTTATCTATACCACAGTCATACTTCTGTGCCAAATGTCCCTTGTTCAGTTGAACAATGAGTTTTCCACATAAAATATCAACAACAACATGAGCAGCATTATTGTTCCCCCAAAACAGCCATTACTAATGTAGAGTAGTTGCATAAGAGCAAATTTTGTAGAAGATTAGACTGGGAATTAAAATAAGAAAACTGCTTTCTCACTTCCCCCTTTTCTCGTTTGAACAGCATTTTTATTTTATTTCACACTGCTGAAATACACGAAAAGACACACTTATGAGAATTATTTTGAATGAAGCATATCAGCAGGCAGAAGAATCTGGTATTATGGATACTGGGTTAAGATTTTCTTGTCAAATAGTTTCATAATGAAGACCTTAGCATTAACATTTTACCAATGAACGGCAAACTTCTCATACTTCGTTGTTGTTCCTGTTTCAACTGAGATAACATCAGTTATTTCTAGCATGTTTGAGGTGAGACTTCCTAAAACATACAAAAACCCCAGAACCCAGCAAGAGTCTTGTCACTTATGTGAAGAGGAACGAGCGCTGCAGTGCTGACCATTGATATATTATTTGACGTCCTCATAAGCAATGGAGGAAATCTATGCAAATGTTGACTCAAAAGCATTACAAAATCAAAGAGATAAGAATGGTGAGTCAGACAGACTGAGCTCTGAAGAAATGTGTATTATTATCATTCATCATTAATACTGTTGTATCATTTACTGCATTCACTCTTCTTTTCTGTGTTCAGCTCTCAGGGGCTCAGAGAGGAGATGTCATGGAGTTGCTGTTCTCTGTCTGGGGCTGCTCAGTGTTTTCCTGCTGGTTGGACTCATCAGCCTGGGTGTCCACCGTGAGTCTAAATCAAAACCACTATTACAAAGAACTTTAATATTTTGTTGATTTTTAAGGCCCTTGTGGACAAAAGCTTTAGTGTTTCCTCTGCAATAACTACAAAATCTAACATAAAAAAATAAAATTATCTAATAATATCTAAATTAAAATCTCCTCCTACTTCTTTTGAACTTTTGTTGGAAAAAAATGTAAACAGCCTTCCCACTGATGGTCTTCTTAGCTTCTGCATGTCATATGGAATCATCAGTATGAAACTGTGACTGTTTTATAACATGTAAAAAGACTCCTTGTTGAAGCTTTTGTTGAAGTCAGTCTGGATACATGATAATGATGCCATATTCTGATAGAACTGTGAAACTGTGTAATCGAAGACTGCATGTTTCATTCCTAAGCTGTATTTCGTATTATGTACTGTATCTGTTGTCCCTTGTCTGACATGTTGTATTTTACAATTTTTGAAAAAACAAACAAAAAAAACAAACAGAGATTTTAATGCCAAGGGAATTCCAGGTTGAATAAAGATTAAATAAATAATAATACAATTAAAATTGAGGTTAAAATAGGAGCAGATCAACACTTTTTTTGTTTCTTATTTCATGACTTTTCCTAATTTGATGGGTACAATTGATTAAGCATAAAATTATCATGATGGTATTTTTTCAATGTGCTGAACACATATTGCACGCATTGGTGTTCCTCTGGGGTCAGTTTGACCCCAAGCTGTCTTAGCTGTGTAAAATTTGTCTGTGTGTGACCCATGTGTGACCTAACATCCCCACACCTGCAGGTGCAGAGTTGATATTTTTGAGTTGATACATGACATGGGGGAAGGGAAACAATATTCTCATGAGAACTTTCCCACACCATGGGCATGAATGTGTGTGTCTGTCTGTGTGTGTCTGTCTGTGTGTGTGTGTATGTGTGACCTACTACTCACGTTCCATGTTCTGACTATCTGACTGATGTTCTCATTATGATTTTCTGTTTCACAAATGGGTGAATTTTCAAACATGTAAACCTCCTCACGCACACACCAAAAAAACAAAAACAAAAAAAACA
>JAJHUR010109748.1:562-29218 GCA_027495735.1 Lutjanus campechanus | reverse complement strand
TTTTGGTTCCTGGCAGAACTTTTGCCCCCTTTAGAGGGTTCTACCTAGGACCCAATGGGTTATTCCTAGATCCATCTGTGAAAGGTTCCACCCAGAAACCTCTATGAGATATTCTACAGAGAACCCTTCAAAGGTGTAATGGTTCCACCTAGAACCCTTTCTGGAGGTTCTATCCAGAACCTGTCCACCTTTCAAGGATACTAACACTAACCCCTGTTCAGGTGGATCTATGGAGAACCATTTTAAATTCCACAGGTTTCATCTAGAACTAACCTAGGTGGCTCCACTGAGAACCCCTTTACCTTCCAAGGGCTTCATGTAGAACTCACCAAGGGTGTCATACCTAGAAGCATCTGTGAAAGGTTCCATGTAGAACCCCTGAAGAGAGATTCTACAGAGAACCCTTCTATGGTGTAAATGGTTCCCCCCAGACCCCAGTCTGGGGGCTCTATCCAGAACCTTTCCACCGTTTAAGGGTGTTAACAGAACCCCCAATTTGGAGGTTCCACAAAGAACCATTTTATATTCCAAGAGTTTCATAGAACCCACCCAGTTTGTTCTACCTAGAACCCTTTTATATTCCAAAGGCTTCATCTAGAACCCACCTAGGTTGTTCTACCAGGAACAGTTTCTGTTGATCAGTTGAACAGTTTATTTGATACGGGTTTCACCTATGACCCTCTTGTCTTCTGAGGGATCTATGAAGAACCATATTGTAGTCCCCATATGAGGCCAAAAATACGAATCCAATTGTTTGTATTGTGGTCATCCATCATTTTAACAATCTGTCTTACAAACACCATTGTTTAAACATCTTTGAACGCCCCTGGTTTCAACAATCCTCAAAGAACCCTTTCTTCCAAAAAAGGTTCTTTGTAAAGCTGAGGGTTTTTAATGGAACCCTTAGTTTTAGCCCTTAACAAACCCCTTTCTTCGGTAGCAAATGGTTCTGGGTAGAACCTCAGCCCTTCAAAAAAACAGTTTTGGAGCCCTTATTTCTAAGAGTGTATGAAAGACCACAGACCACATGCTGATGCACATATGTTTCAGTGAGGTTTATTAAAGCGGAGATAACCTGGATTTCCTGTTGGGATTAGCCAGGATTACATATGTCATAGAGATGTCAAACAGCAACTCTTTAATTTCCTTCAATAGGCACTTAGTACATTGTTATTTTACCATCTGATTATGGTAACTTGTGAAAAGGCAGGTCTAATGTTGTCCTCACCCAGAGAATGACTGTGAAAGAAGTAATGAGTGCAGTTATGAGACTGTGAGGGAGTAATCAATCATCATTGACTGTAGTGCTGCAGGGTGCGGAGGGGCTCTCACTTACTGCCACTGGATTGGCACTGCTGTTCCCATTTTCTCCAAAGCCCACTTAATATCGAGACTGTTTTATTTCAGGGTAAAAATAAACAGAGAGGAAGGATGGAGCTGTGCTGTATCCTAGTAAACAATGTAGAACACAGCAGACCTCTTTTTCTTCAAATTGTGTTGCTATGAGTACAAGGCTGCTTAAACAATAGTGAGCTAATCAATAACAATCTCTCAGTGCTTCCCTGAGTGCATTTACTCAAGTCCTGTACTTAAATGTCCAGATTTACAAAGATTTATTAGCAGAAATGGAATATTCTCCACTTTATTCTACTACATTTCTGAGATAAACATTGTACTTTTCACTCCACTATATACTATAACTTTAGTTAACCTACTAGTTTCAGATTCACATTATTAATACAAAATATAACAATAAAATACACTATAATGCATTATTGTTGGTTAATATATGATAATATAAAATGTTACTGATCCTTAGGGGGAATTCATAAGATACCCAGCAGTATATAAAGTAGTAAATGGAAAACTCTTCACTAATATGTGGATGTCCAGTTAGTGTTGTAAATGTAGTTAACTGAAGCAATAAATTCTTTAGTGCGATTATAATGACCAAGAAAAATTAGTTCTCTTGTTTGCATAGCAGTGCCTACATGTACCAAGATGCATTGTGCATAAGCTTATGACACTTGTACCCATGTTGCCATGAATCAACACTCTAGCCTACAGCTACTGTATTATTTTGTTGGCCAAAATGTAGTGTTAGATGATACTACTGGTAACAGCAAATGCAGTTTAATACTACAGGTCACAGACTTATATGGGCAGCAAAATATACTTCTGCTGTTCTAATAAAGAAGCCAGGCTATAATTGGCCTTTTTCCATCAATCTGTGGGCAACTGTGATCTTATTTCTGCTGCACATGGCATGACTCTGCAAACAGCGGGGCACAGTGAAAGGCGTTAGCAGCCTATCGCCTGCAGATCTTCATCTAACGGCTCACTGTGGCTGCTCCCTCATCTTACATTTCTCTGTGCAATATTTCAAACTTATCTGCTATCAAAAATGTTGAAAATGACTATTGTCTTGTTTTGTAGATGCATTTTAGATGAAAGATAGTAGTAATTGGTAAGTGAGGCTCACTGACACATTGGCTTTCTTCTTCATAATGAAAGTCAACTTTGTTTGGCCAGTTAAATGCCTTTAATGTGAAGCTGCAGCAGTAGGAAATGTTCGGTTTTTATTAGCAGCAGTCTTGGATCCCATCGGCTATTATCTCATAATGATTTAGCATTCTGCATGCAGATGCAGATGCAGATATTTGTTTAAAGATTAAAATAGCAGTAACTTAATACAGCATTTTTTTCCTGATGTTACCATAGACATCCAGTTTATAATATATGAATACTGAAACACTGTCAGCAGTTCATCACCGTTGTGTTACCTCATTCAGCAATAGATAGTCACTTACACATTTATTTAAATGAAAATCTGAGTTCTGAATTTCCACTTTAACTCTCCCTGTACTCCACAAGCTCCTACGAAAAATATCTTTAGCTAATTTTCTTACCGAATAGTCACTAAATTTGTCTGTTGTTGTTTCTGTCCATGTAGCATATGAAAATAGCTACCAGCTGTTCCACTGAATACACTTCTGTGCCTCAAGACAACATGTTTTAACTTGTATTAATCAAAAATAGGCTGTTTCCTACAACATCATCAGTTACATGTCTTGTTAAAAGAAACAAGAGCCTCATCGTCTCCGCACTCGCTCACTGTAAACCAACATTGCTAAAGGCGTTGGCTATAGTAAGCGTGGAAAATGTAAATTAGTGTTTTGAATTAATAGCAGTCCAGCAGTATCCACTGGCTTTAACAAGGCTTTGACAAAGTATTCAGTTAAGAAGACACAGCCGACATCATCAGTGGGCTACAGACTCAGCAGGCATTCGCTGTCCTCACTGTAAGGTCACTAGACTTGATTATTACTGTGCACTTAAAGGAAGCGATTTCCTCGGCTTCTCCACCAAACTTCTGGGACTTCTGTACGAGAGCCGCCCCATCACCGTGGACGTTCTGCCTTGTTAAACCGCCTAATTAGCAAGATTCCTCCCCTAATCAATGTCTCTAATGGCCTGTCCAAAACGATCGACAAACGGGGGTTTCACCGGCACAAGTCTTGGCCAAGTCGGCCATTTTTAGACTTAATTAATTTTTCAAAGGAGAGGATTGGGTTTTGTAAGAAAGAAAAAGAGGCAATGACAGAAATTTTAAGGAAGCAGAGAGAGACATAGACAATGGAAAGTAAGAAAGCCACTGACCAAGAGAGAGAGAGAGAGAGAGAAAAGGCTCCAGGGAGGGGGGGCTGGCAAATTACAGGAATGTAATGACTGGTGTAATGTTTCAGTTGGTGAGCGCCTGGGGGACTGTATGATAAAGAGCCACAGACGCGATTAAGGCTGTGGATTTGTCTAATGATTTTCTCTCTTCAGTTGTATGGTGTGAGGGGATAACCACGGTTTGAATGGCTGTTTCAGTCTCCGTATGTGTGGTCTTTAGGGGAGAGTGGGGTAAGATGAGCCAAATTTTACTTACATCCGAAGTACAACATCTACCCTTATTTCAGGAGCTTTCCTATTAATTGAAATGATAAGAATGCATCTATGACAAAGGGCCCTGAAAATATGACCTGAAAAGTGCTCCAGTTGCTCAGCTTGCCCCAGGTTAGTGTTAAGTTGATCTGAGTTCAGCCATCTGAAGGAGGTGACCATCTGACTGACATAATTTAAAAAATAATTTACCTCTTACAAATAGTCTTATTCCTTTTCTTAAAGCTAACTTTAACCACATAGAACCGACCAAATAAATTTTAATATTTGGAATCTTTTCTTAATGTTTGCAATTATAATTTTTTAAAAACATTTTGCAACATTTGCTTCTAAGACACTCTTGGTGGGGCATGAAGCCGCTGCGGTTAGCCACAACATCATAGAGCCATGTCCAGTGGCATCTTGTTGTGTTTGGTGTAGTTTTTCTACAATGTTTAAAGATACTGTATACAACATTTACCCCAGAGGGACGCAGTAGAGCACCAGCATCTCAGACCACAACAAATGCATGCTTCGTTCACTCAGTTGGGGGAATAAAAGTGTCCTCTGAACACATACTGCTCACAAAACCTAGATCAAACTATCAAACTAGGCAGTGTTGATCAAATCTGGATCAAGATTCTGGTACTATATTGCCTGTTTCTTAAAATGTTTTCAGAAACACATTTTAGTCCACAATTTTAGGTCTTTTGTCTAGGAGGGAACCCCAGACCTGCAAAAGATCTCCTGAGAGTGATCATTTTAAGCCAAACTATAATCTATCCCTAACCCAAACCAAGTGTCTTCTGACCCTAAACCTACCCAGATCTTTAAAAAAGCAAATAACCAGCATGTATATTGCACATTTTTAGACCTCAGCAAACTTGCTTTGAAATAACAGATATGCTGATATGATATACAGAAAATTTACTTTGCCAAGCAAAAAAAAAATCTATTCTGTGTGAATAAATACATCTCTCTTCTCCCATGTGCTTCTCTCCATCACAGCCAGATAGAAATTATGCATGCTTCCTAAATTTATGGTCAAATGACAACAAATGTGCACTGTTGCCTAGAAACTGGGGGCGGGTCAACTTAACCAGTGGCTCATCTTACCCAACTCTTCCTTTGTGTGTGCACATTTATAAATGTGCTTATGCTTTGACTTTAGCATAAAATACACAAACAATAGACAAACAGTTTGTTGGTACCAAACAGAAACTTTGGTGTGTGACGCTAATCTTATTATCCCATGTAGATTCAGTATTCATTGTTAAGAGAAACTGTACAGTTGTAACCTTGGTTGCTATGGCGTGTGTCAGTGGTTACTATGGCAACTCTAGAGTGACTTTTTTTTGTAGGCAGGCGACTGCTCCATAGCAGTTTCTTAGAGGCTTGCTCGCATGAATTCTGGCAAGGAGGTGAGGAGGTCTCTCCATCCATCTCTCCACTTCCCCGCCAATTTTTACCACACTCCATCTCCATCTTTCATCACACCACCTCTCACGGCTCCATCTCACTTACTTTCAACTTTTCACATCGCCCTATCACCCTCTGTCCCTTTCCACCCTCGTCCGTCTGCCTCAGTATATTTCTCAGCCTCCCCTTCTCTTCTCCTTACCTTTCCACATTCCCCCTCATCTTTCACTTTCTCACCTGCTCTGTCATCCATCTCTTTCTCTCCCCGCTGTGCCTCTCTGTTGGTTTCTGCTTGCTTCTCTCTTTCTCTCCCTTTCTATGTCTCCATTCCTTTGCTTTACCCATCATATGAATTGTTGTGCTGTAAATAGCTCAGGGGTTACTCTAGGTGGTGTCACGGGGCTGTCTAGAAGCTGGTGAATGTGCATACGGAGCATTTGTGAGTGTGTTTAAAACCACAAATCTGGGACAAAGGCAGTGTGTGTGGACGAGGTGGCTCAAACACACACTCACCTCTTCTCCACTTTCCATTTGTTCAGGAGAGCTGCAATTTGTGCCTCAGATGTTCCTCTGACCCACCTAGTTATTGCAGCACTGACCTGCTGGGAAAGTAAATTCCAACAAGTCCTCAACCCAGACCACATAACTGGTTATTTGTCTTTGTTTTTCAAAATGACCTGCATGAGTGTTTTTTGAACCAGAGCCCCTGTTGTTGGGATGAGTCAATGTTATCAG
Source organism: Lutjanus campechanus (assembly GCA_027495735.1). Lineage (NCBI taxonomy): Eukaryota > Metazoa > Chordata > Actinopteri > Lutjaniformes > Lutjanidae > Lutjanus > Lutjanus campechanus. Next base: position 23,137 of record JAJHUR010109748.1, on the reverse strand, counting down.
CTCTGTGAGGCTGTACTTCAGCACAATGGTGCTTTGAGTAAAATACTAACATCAGCATGCTAACAGTTACAATATTTATAAGATGTACTGTTAACCATGTTCACCACCTTAGTTTAGCATGTTATCTGTTAATTAGCATTTGGTATTTGGCCATGAACCACTGGGGAAACAGGCAGTTTGGCCTGATGATGGAGGAGAAGCCAGAAGGTCACTTAAGTTCTCACTGTTCACCCTGTGGGAAGGAATCACTTAAATTTAATGTCAACTCATCCAAAAGTTGGCAGACCTGCACCTGCAAACCTCAATAGACCTACCAGAACCAATCAGTTACCCACAGTTATCTCCAAGTCAAATCCAGACCTGCCCAGAGCCATTAATATAAGTCCCACGACCCGACCCAGGATTAAACACACACTCACGTAGTCAGTCACTTGTGTTTTTGCACAATTCCTGTTCTCCTACAGCTGCTGATGCGTTTGCTCCGGGATGATGCCGATAGCTTGTGGCTATCAAGCTGTTAAGGTTATTCTCACAGTCGCTGATCACATCAAATTTCTCTCAAGTTTGCGACTTGTCCTTTGACGATGTATTGGTCCACAATTTGGTATTCTTTACTGGATATTTTTATCTTTATGTCATGCATTTTAATGTGCTAGTAAGCAGCTCGCCCAAATTGCTGTTGGATCAGTTATGTCTCATTATTTGGCTGGATGTGGGTCAAAGGTTTTCATAGACTTTCACAACGAAAATGAATATTATTAGCTGATTAAAATGTTAAAATTATTTTCATTTAGAATTTTGCCCTGGAAAAATACAACATATTTTTGTTCTCACCTACTACCCACCCACAATTAATTTTTCCCCATGCCCATGAATTTATATATTTTTTACCCTCTGGTTGTCAATACATTTTACTCAGTACCAAAAATCTCTACCTGTTGGTTGGTGCTAGGGTAAACATCAAAAGATCAAGAAAGTCAGGAGGATTCATCCTTTGGGAACAGTGAATGTCTATACTAAACTCTGAGCCAATCTTTAATTGAGGTGGATATATTTGTCGTGATTGTCTGCACAAAATTTCATTGCACCCCACACAGTAGTTAAAGTAGTAGTTAAACCTGGACCACAGTGGTTGAACCAACTGAACCAACATCAAGAGAACCATGTGCCTAGCTTGGTTAAATCTTACTTTAAGTTTAGGAAAACATTGTAGTCATGAAAGAAAACAATGCTGACTGTTTGTAAAAGACAGAATGCCAACTTCTGCCTATGCTTCTCAGAGAAAACACACATTATTTGCATGATCACAAGGGCTCACTTGGCCATTTTATATGCGTGGTTAACCAAACGGTGAGGACAGTCTCATTAATCCTTGATCAAATGAAGACATGCACAAGTCCCCAAACCACCTCAAGGAATGTGTTCTGAGCAGAGGAAACATCTGCCTTCTGCTGGTGTTTTGATGGTATAATTACACTTGAAAGTATCTTATTAATAGCTCACACATGCTTGACAAATCATTCGTTCACCAACAATTACGAAGCATTTCAGTTTACTTTTATTGCATAAGGGGGCTCCGTAACAGTCTCTCCCTTGCTTCTTTCTTCTTGCTCTCTTTCTTTTCTCCATGCCCTCTTTCCTCTTCTGTCATCCCTCTCTTTCTTTGTCTGTCTTCCCTCCTCCTTTCATCCTCCTCTTCTTCTCTGTGTCCCTGTGGGGTTTCTCCAGCAGCTGTCATGCAGTAGTGTGAGCATGAGGAGAGATGATCTATGGGCTTCTACACCGGAGCAATTAGCCAAAAGAAATTCAGAATGGAGAGAGAAATACAGTGGAAAAATGGGAGGTGATGAAGAGGTTGAGACAGAGGGGAGGCAATCCAGGAGGAACAAAAGAAAGAGACAAAAGGGGAGGTGGTGAAGGGGTAGAAAATGGTAAGATGAAATCTGAAAAAATGAAAAATGACTCAGAAGGAGAGATGATTCAGACTTTTCCTTTAGCTGAGAGTTGGGGTGCAGAGGAAGTATAGTCAAAGTAGACAGATGATGCTCTTGTAGAGGTTGTGGGGAAGGGGGTGAATGTGTGCGAGGACTGAAGGAAATAAATGGATCAGGGAAAAGAGGGATAGTCAGGTGGAATTTCAAGGGTATAGAGGAGATGAAGAGTAATTAGGCAGAGAGATCCAAACTGGTAGGAGGGACATAAAGAACCGCTGGGAGCAAAGGAAGGAGTGAAGGTTGTTGGCAAGGAAGTGATAGGGCAAAGAATATCAGCAGGAGTGATTGAGAGAAAATGGGATATACAGATAAGGAGGGAAGGAAATATGGAAGCGAAGGTAAGAATATTAGAGGGTGGGGGAAGCAAGAAGGAGGACGTAATCCTGGTGCATTAGCAAAAGAGGAAGAGAGGGAGTCGGAGAAAGTAGGACAGGAGGAGGAAATGTTCTATGATAACCTTATTTTGTTGGTTTTATCAAATAACAAAGAAAAAATTAATCAAACCATTCATAATGATCCTGAAAACTTGGTCTCAAAACGTGTGATATGTATGACTAAATAAACATCAGTTGAAGTTAAAAAAAAAAAAAAATCTGACCCAGCTAGAAATTGAACATTCCCAGAAAGTTTTCAGATGGTCACAATGTAGAGCTCTTTAAAGGGTATGGGGGGCTTTATTTGGCAGACCTTCAGGGAAAATTTAGGATGTTCTGGCAACGTGTAGGAGACCATTAGTGAAGAATATTCCCTCTACATCTCTACACTACTTTCCTATACTATTTGCAGGACCTTGACATTGACAGTGATGTTACATTTTTACAGAAGGACTTAAATGCTCTGGAGAGTGGTGGCTCAGTGGTTATCGCTGTTGCCTCGCAACAAAAAAAGTTATGGGGTTTGATTTCCAGCTGGTGAAGAACCTCTCTGTATGGAATTTGCATATTTCAAGACACCCGTTTTTGGCTCCTATAAAAGTTCCTGTGATTTCACTAAAGATTCTGCAAATGTTATGGGAACGTAGTGTGGAGGGTACACTCTATAGTAAGAGTCTGTAATGGTCTTATAGTAAATGTTCCCAGAACATGAACATGTCACCCGACCTTTCAAAGAACTCCACGCCATGACCATCCAAGAACATTCTGGCAATTTACAGTTTCTATCAAGGGAACTTTTTCATCTTAAAAAGTCCTAAAGGGAACTTTCTCTTATGACCCACAGAGAACCATATGGTAACATTTTCTGCACATTCCAAAAGTCAAATGTTGCTAAATCCTGATTGGTGCATCGAATTATGTAACATCAGCTTTTTCCAACTAAGCACCACCCACTTCAAATCAAGGAGAAGGATTTGAGGCCTGTTCCAATTTTGGCAGAAGAGTTTGTATTCATATATGATCCCAACACTCATATAAGAAGCTGAAAAAGGTTTTTAGAGCCCTCAAAAGTTGCCAGTTGTCATACAATGAAAATTCTTCTTTTTCTTCTCTTGATTGGACACACAGAGCACAGAGCCAATATACTGTGATAATAAAAGCATTCATTGTCATGTCTTCTACTTCTAAATACTGTATATTCCATACTAGCTTATGTTGTTCTTGTATCCAGGAAACATATTGTTTCATGTGCAGCAGAACACATTTCTGAGGGAAAAAAACAGACTAAGATTACGTTTTTGTCTTAAAGGTATTAAGACATTATTATTTAAAAAATGTATAGGCATAAAAATAATCCCTCATGATTATTACATCAGGATGACAGACTTCAGCTGTATTCACTCAAAATCTGGTGTTGTGTGAAGGTGTGGCTGTGTTTATTTGTGCTTTAAAATGTAACTGCTTCTCATTAACTGCATTGTTCTTGCTACCACTGCTCCCTCACTTCATTCATTCTCTACCTCTCTCATTTGTTGACATGGAAAAGAGGGGCCAACTTTGAATGGTGGTTTACAAACAACCCTGCATTTCTACCTTAAATCTTAAATTTTCAAGTCTTGGTTTTAATACATGGGATCACGTTGAAGCGTCAGTTGAAAAAAAAAAAACAATCCAAATCTCTATTTGATGTTTAAAACAGTACTTGTAAAGCTTTCATGAACTATCAGGTTAAATCACCATTACATAATAATCTGCAGTATGGAAATCTATTTGGGCCATACAATAGTCCATCTTGTGCTTACCTGTAAAGCAACAAGCTTTCAGATGATAACAACGTATTTTGCTTGTGTCCACTTTCATGCTGTCACCATGCATTTCATAAGTCTAAGCTGCATCGCATAACAAAATATGATCTCACTGCTTCTCCTCCATGCACACATATATACTGTACACTCTAACAATATACAGTGTATCTGTCACTTCTCCCTAACCACAGTAATCCACAGTCAAACACAGCATGGTGTGTGTTTCACTGTAAACATTCGCTTTCTGTCAGCGCCATCCTCTCCTCTCGTGCTCAGGGAGCTGCCACCAGACAGGCTGCAGGCCTTTGCTCTGGCTCCCTGAGAGGCCAGCAGACCTGTCGGCCTCTCTCCTGCTTTCCCCGAAGCCTGAGGGGCCTCAAGTCTGACAGCCGTTCCCTATGCTGAGACCCGCTCTGACCATCTGTCTGGGCCACACAGTCACAGTTTTACAGCTGACATGACACTCTGGTTGTGCTTTTCTTGTTCATGAACGGGTATCACTGTCACTGCATTTTATTGTTAAAGCATATTTTCGGGTTATTACAACTTTGGTTTATTTTCATAGTTTGGTCATCATCATTCCTGTTAATAAGACACTGTAAAAAAAAATCTTGTAGGAATTTAAGAATCAACAATAGCATAACAACAATCAATATATTTCTTAAACTCAATGTAAATATACAAGTTTTATTTACTCAAGTAACATTATAAAGATGAGTTCTTCTAACTTGAAGTTTTTTCACTTGAAATGGTTAGTTGAACAAATGTCCTCTACAGAGTTCAATCGACTCATTAAATTAAGTTTCTTATGAAAGTATATTAGTAGTCTTTCCAGCAGGCATTGTTTGAGTAAAAACTCTTCTTAGACCTTTTTGTTTAACAGTTTGTATAAAACATACATGATGAAAACGTGCTGTGTGTCTCTAATACAATTTAAAATAAGTCATGGTTGTTTGTTTTCATAATATAAAAAAACAGCAAAACATGATGAAGGGTCGTATTAATTTCAATGAATAAATATAATATGAATACAGATAATTAATTGATTAATTAATTAATAATAAAAATTGTAATAAATGTTATATATGTGTCACTGAAGACTTGTTGGTTCAACTTAATATCTTGACCTTGTTGAACATATTTTTTTATGAACAACTAAATTAATGTCAAGTTTATTTGATTATAAAATTATCTTAACTTGACTTTTCAAATTCAGTGAACAATTTTCAAGGCAGCACAGACCCTAACTTTTTTTTAAAGTTAAACCAAATAGCAACTAAGTTAATTTCACAGATGTGGGAACCCAACAACATCACTAAAAACAAGTCAGATGGGACGAGAAACATAAGTGGTGAAATTGTCCACTGGAAACAGCCGTCACAGTTGCACACAGTTTCCCTGCACACTGAGGAATTATTAGCAACATTTCAGATACATACACCTTAGATTTTATATATAAATAAAGTTGTGGATAAACTGATTGCGAGGCTTGTTCACAACCTCTCAGATTGTCAGAACACCCAGAACATGCACTTTTGCCCGTTTTGACCTTTTTCAACTTTGTTGAATTAAAAAATACAATGCTGCTGCCTGTATTTTCAATAAAAATGATTTTTTATATAAATTACACAAATGGCAATGAAAATGTGATAATTTTCTCCTATTTCGGCCATACACTGTTATATTGATTGCAAGGAAATTGCTGTGGGTTACTTTTTCTTTTTCCGCTGTACGAGATGCATCTTGGTTGCTTAGCAACTATCACTGTCTCTGTCAAAGAGACTTAACAAGCAGTCTCAAGTTCACTTAATTTGCCTAGATTAAAATACAAATGATTACACTAAATTCCCAGTCAGCAGAATATTTGAAGAATTTTAGGAGCATTAATTAGGGGAGACTTGGGACACTTAGTATCTGCACCTATAACTCTCTGAATTTTTATGAAGTGAGAGTGTTAGAGCTCTAAAATTTTGACACACGTACCCTCCTTTATTACAAGTAGCAATGTTTCCATGTTTTTTGGTTGTTTTGTTTTAAAATTGTAAAATAAAATACAAAAAGCAGCAGAACCAGCAATGCCAGGTTCAGAGGAGATATTGCAGAACAAAACCCATGGACACTTGCTGAACACGTTCTATTATTATGTTATTATACATCACATTATATTGTATGCTTGTATATCACCTTGTTTCCAGCCTTTTCCTGTAAATTTTAATGGGATCTCTGATGGTCATTACGCTACAGAAAACTAGTGCTGTGACTATACACAGTCATTACCATTTACTACAGAAGCTACATGTGCAGAAAAATTAAAGCAGACATTTAAAAAACTGGACATTGCAGGAATAGCAGTGCACTTCATTGAAAAATTAGGATTAATAACTTCTCTGAAATTCACAAGTGCAAAGTCATCCAGTAGGCCAGATTGTACCCTTTGCTGGGCCGGTTCTGGCCTGCGGGCTGTATGTTTGACACCCCTGAAGTATGCCTGAAGAGCCTCAAGCACCAGTTACTTGCAATATTGCTATTTTTCCAGATCTGAGCTACTTCTTTGCTGTATGTCTCAGAATACCTTCTTTCCTGTTCAAAGTCCTGCACATTCCTGAAAGTGACATGAATCACAATTTTTAGCGAGTGCCAGCGAGCGTGCAGAAGCAATTGTTGATCGCTGAATGGGATTATGAGAGGGAACATGTTGCTCATTCCTCCAGAGGGACGCGTACAAGGGTTTTGTTCTCTGCCGTTGTATTCCCAGTTCAAATCTAACGTGGTTTCCCTCAAACAAAGCCTGACGTACAACATAAAACAATTAAACACGGAGGGTGGTGGAAAAAGGAATTATTGATGCAGAAAATTGATTTTTGTAATGAAATGTAATTGAAACATGTCGCTTTGAAGGATGTCTCAACCAATGATTATAAACAAGCTCACGTCCCTGTGTGTGTTTGTGTATATAAGTGTGTGTGTGGGACTCTTTTATTGACTGTAATTATACTAATGTATCAAAATGTATTGGGAATAATTTGCTAATGCTACATGTGCCTGCTTTTTAATATGTGTGTGTGTGTGCATGTTATTACTTAACTTAGGGAGTATTTTGAACAGGTCTGACTGCTTACCATATTACAGCACAAATACACACATTACATCCACGTACACACATATTATAGACTGTGCCGAGCCACAGTGGTCCACTGTCTCATATAATGGGCATTGTACTGTAAACATTAGCTGTCTATCAGCACCGCTCAGCATCATTCTACGCTACATTGGCAGCGTGGGTGTTTGTTTGCATGGATGAGTGTATATGTTTGTGAGCCATAATAGATGGATTCAGGTATAAACAGCTGGTCCTCTTCAACCGGGTATTTAGAGCTACACACAAATAGGATAATTAATTGTGATAGACTTGAGCACTAATGTGATTCTGTTTTCACCATCATCACTCCAGCACGTTCCCCGTGGGTTCTCCACTCTTTTCTCTTTTACAAACATTTCTCTTCAACACATAACCTCTCCTCACTGCGACGCTCACTAAAAGTATTATGAATTCAGGGTCAGTTTCTTGACACGAGGAAATGAGTTTCAAGAGTAGGATCCCATGGCTCTTCAGCTTGCAGATAAATCAGTCGTTTATTGAGGTAAATGACCTTCATGTTGCAGCCCACACAAGCTGTCATCTGCATGAGCTGAGGATCCCATCAGCCTTTCTGTTCATGGGTTAAAAGTCACATTTTAGCCCAGGTGGCTACTGTGAGAGCGATTCAGTGTAACAGCCCGAGGGGCCACTTTTTGACCAGTTGAATTTGCTTCCATTTTTATTATCTGAAGTTTGAAAAGTGGATGGTGGGAGCTGAGAGGTTAAAGCGTTGGTCTGTGAAGTGCTGGTGGAACAATAGATGAGCTGACTAAATTTCAGCTGTGAACTGGAGTCATAATAACCAGCTTCCATTTCGCTGAAAAAATCATATAAACTTTTCTTATTAATATTAACTGCAATAACAATAGACCAGAGGTGTAGACTCATAATTTGATGACTTTAGACTTGACGAAATCTTGCATGACTTGTAAATTGACCTGGACTTAAACACCAATGACTTGTGACTTCATTTGAACTTGAGCCTTTTGACATGAGCGTACTGTTCTCCACAGCCAAAAAGTTAAAAAGTATGTTATTTAAAAAGTGTGCCACGAATAAATTAAATTTCTTAATCAACTAATGCTAATCTCAGTAATTTGACTCTTCATTTCCCAGATCCACTTTGTTTGAACCAATCCCACATTATCCTATCGAGTTGTAGGAGAGAACCATGAATAACTAATAAAAAACAAATTGCATCAGTGATGTAAAATGTGCAGGTTGAAAATGATAGACGGAGTTCCAACTTCATTCGACATTTGAAGTTGTGCATGGAACGACAGACAGAAAGTCGTGGCTCTGTTCTTAAAATGGCATTACCTGTAGTGAAGAGCACATTTACCACATTCGTGTGGCGGCTCTTTTCCTCTGACAACATATCTGAGGTCAAGTGGTGAGACAGAAAGAACGTTAGCTATTGTTACTTGTTTGATAGTGTGATTACATCCCATGTATTTTACTTCATGGGTTAACTATATAAAAATGTGTCCAACATTGTGTGTTATGTTTCAGAATTCATTAATTTACACCTGTTGTATCATGTAACACTATCAAACAATTGAATTAGCTCGGAAGTGACTGAGTGCTAACATTAGCCTTGGTAGCTAATGGGTTATCATATATGTTGTTTTATCTTGAAATATGGCTTGATGTCTCTCTATCCGTGTGACATTTGAGTTTGCCCCACTGAGTTTGACGTCAGAGGAAAATGGCCACTATGTGACTATGGTGAATTATGATTTATTTACTAATCAAAACTCAACGATTAGGACTTGGGATGTGACTTGGGACTTAAGTGCAAAAGACCTGAGATTTACTTGTGACTTGCAAAACAAGCTTGGACCGATCTCTACTGTAGATCAAATGACTATGTGTAAAGTGAAAGGTGTTTCTTATACTGACCAACCCACAGAGAATTATTATCCATCTCCGCTCTCTCTGTTAGCTTAATGAAACCGTTTAGCATGTTTGAGTTAAATATTTTTGGTTTTACGGTTTGGTTCACTCTCACACTCATCAACTTCCTTTTCAGCCATAGCAGGCAGCTGTTGTCAACAAAAAGCTCTGATAAACCCACATGTACAGCAGAAACAAAGAATGACAAAATTGGCGACTGGCTAGTGAACACAGAGGAGTGGTTAGCAGCTAAAGAGGCAGGTATTTTTCTCAGAAGCTGGTGGAGACCAAAACAGAGCCAAAAAAGAGTGACCAGTGTGTGTATATTTGTCAGGTGACAAGAAACTAGATCCAAAAAGATAAATGTCATCTTTCCTTCATGTCTGCTGGATGTCAATATATGAAACTATTAGCTATTAGCATAATGTCAGTTAAGATAATTTGTCAGTGGTGTGTTTACAGCTTGTTGTGCTGCTCCCAAGTGGTGAAAAAAAATTATAGCAGGTTACACGCTTTGTTAACTGAAGTTTAAAACATAACCTTGCTTGGTATTGTTAATTGCTATTGCCTGTTAGTGATAGAAGTTAATGATATTTATGCTTTGCCTTGCCAGACATCTGCAGTTCTGTGGATCTATGGCTGTCAAGGGATTGGTAGTAGGATCTCCAGGGATTCTTACAGGAGCAAAATAATGAATAGTTTTGAAATATAGTTTGGTCTGTGGGGAGTTTTTATGTTTTTCTTTCGTGCCTAGAATCAGAAAAAACACATTGGGTGTTATTTTATGTTAAACAGCCCTTGGGGAAGTGTATTGCCTTTCTTTTAAGATGAGCTGAAAATTGAGCTAAGCTAGGCTAAACTTGCTGCTCATTATTCCTTAATACCCTCTACAGGGACATCAAAAACATCCATGAGTTTCTCTAAGTCTGGTTTAGCAGGAAAATAACTCTTCTCCCCAGACCCTCAAGAATAATTACCTCAGCTCTTTGTCCTCTTCTCACCTTGCCTCTTTCTCCCTCTTCTCCTGTAGACAGCAATTTCATCCTGGCCAATGCACAAGTGTCGAAGGGCTTTCCCATCGTCTACTGCTCTGATGGCTTCTGTGAGCTTACAGGCTTCTCTCGGGCCGAAGTCATGCAGAAGAGCTGTGCTTGTAAGTTCCTGTATGGGCCAGAGACCAGCGAAAGCATCATCCTCAGCATTGACGAAGCCCTGGAGGAGCGCAAGGAGTTTAAGGATGAGATCATGTTCTACAAAAAGACAGGTAAGCAGCAGAAAGGCCCTTTTGTTTTTAGTTCTTTGTTCAACTGTTGTCATCTTTATGTCCATCTTTTATAATTTAATTTTTGCTGCTTTTTTATACCCATGTCTAGTGAAACACATACTCTGTGCCTTCCTCTACCATTTACCAATTAAGTGTTGGAACCAAGGCAAGTAGAGAAGCACATTAGAGAGTGCACAGACAGGGCGATTACCATGTGAGACTTATATTTCCATAAATGGGTGGCAATTCACTGTGGCTATTTCTGAAGAAGCCACATTTAAATTGGCATAGATGGACCCATGGATATATGTAATCGCTGGATAAATGGATGCATAACTTCTTTATTGCCCCATTCTCATTAAAAGGTGATTAAACAAAAGCAATCAGTCACAAAAGTCCCCCAGTTATTATTTAACACTGAGACACATTAAACTTTCATAGCTGTCCGCTAGTGACTCCTTAACCCTTTCTCCTTCGATTACACTGAGCCCAATAGCCAGCCGTGGCGTGGTGCGGTTTGGCTTGGTGTGTGTGCATCGCTGATTAGCCAGCTGGCCAGTGAACAAAATGGAGTCGAAAATAATGAGCACATCTAGGCATCAGCCAATAACATGCTTGCTGTGATTCAGAATAGTGCCATGAGTCCTTGCATGGTTATTGCAGAGTTTTCTTCACTTTCATGTTCCATGTTCTTGCAGTACAGTCGGTTGTGTGACTCTGCAGACTTGTTTTGATTAACTGTGGCGGCATTTGTGTTTGGTGGTGAATTTCTCTGCGGCAGCTCTGCCGCAAATCAAAAGATACCAGTTACTTGCAAGCTTTTTCACTGCCACACAACTGTGAGGACTGAAGTTCATTCCTGATCTTGGAAACATGTTAATGAAACAGTCTCACTACTGGATCCATTTGCTAACTTTTCTGCAAGTTTGGATCGTTTCACAGCAGAGGTGGACTGTCTGAGGGGCAGGGGCGAAAAGAATAAAAAGAGCACGAGCTGTATGCAGTGGGGCACCGGTGTGATGCACTTTATAATGTTTTCTGCTGGTAGTGCACCCTAAATGGTGCTTTAGCATGCTGCCTTGGAAATAGGGGCACCCTAGAGGGCCCTTTGGCATGTTGTCTTTGACATTGGGCCTTATCTATCATATGTATGTCTCTCTATGCCCATGTCCTGAAATGTACTGTTATTTGTAATGCATTCCATTAGATTACTCAAGTTAAGTAATATAGTCTATATACTTTGGATTACTTTTGGAATCCTTCAAGATTGTCTTGCTGAGCCCATTTGTCTGGGTCACTCTTAATGCAGAGCACACTTGCTTTGGGGAATGACCTCACTGGAGAGATCCCTGTACTGTTCTCACTAGGCCAGTCACTCACAAACAAAAGAGCAGCTTATGCACATCACACACATCCAAAGAATACAACATGAATCATGTGTTGAATCAAAGGAATGAATTTGTGGAAAACTTGAAAAGAAACCAATGAGCAAATCAAGTCAAACTTTACTTATACTTAGCCCAAAATCACAAATCACAATTCACAATCCTCACAGGACTTTAGAATCTTTACAGCATACAACACCTGTCCTTAATGTTAGACCCTCATTAACATGACAGACCACAGTGGTGTTACAAAAATCAAGGTGTTCTTCAAATTAGATGTTGAGTCTTGATGCAGAAAGCAGCAAGGTTGAGGACAAGCAGAGCTTGCACTGCACCATAGTGTTGTGACTTTCTTGACAATGTATGCAAGTAAAATTTTCTTCATATTTCCATAACAAAAGCACATTCCTCACAGTGTCCTGGCAGTGCGTCTCCTATTGTGTGACGTGTGGCAGATGCACTGCCAAGCAAATTTTGTTGCTTTTTTTCTGCTAATGTGAAATGTGTGCAGTTACCCATTTTATGTATTTTAAACACGTACATACGCCGTTCCTTGTATTCTGTTACTTCCCAACCCTGGAGACACTTCATCTACACATCGTTATTACACAACTTTGTTAAATACTTGATTGTGATCGGTCAATTTATTTCTGAATAATAGACCATTCCTGTGAAGAACAGACCGTTGCCGTGGACGCAGTTCTGATCATACACTCTAAACAAAAAACAAGTAGAAGTTGACAAGAACACAGCAGGGGAATTTTGCCTTCTTAAGTTCCCTTAAGAAATACAGCTGTTTCGAAAACCAAAACTTTTCACCTGCTCCACTTCAGCTTAACTGATGTAGTCAGGGGTGTGTGTCTTCGCCTCCTTTCTCCAAAAATCAACAATCAGCTCCTTGGTTTTGCTGATGTTGAACTGTAGGTTGTTTTCTGTGCACCACGCTGCAAGACTGTTGATTTCCTCCCAATATGAATTCTGATCATTGCTTGATGATGGTGATTTCATCTGCAAACTTCACAGTTGAGTGTAGAGGGCTGCAATCATAGGTGCTTAGTGTGAATAGGAGGGGGCTGAGCACACAGCCCTGGGGGGCGCCGGTGTTGAGTCATCATTTATCATTTCTAAATTAATATTTATCATTTCTACATTACTTTTATTTGTCAAATTATTGTTTTTTTTAGTAATTAACTGTCTAATAAGTGACATAATGTATAGTGCGTGGGTCATTATGGTGAAATAAATCCCAAAAGGGTGATGCATGAGCCCAACGCGAAGCAGAGGGGTCTTGAATCACCTTGAAAATCACTGGAGGGGTCCTGCAGCACCAGTTTTATTTCAGCTTATTTCACTATAATTTCACCTGCTCACTATACATTATACCTTACATGTTGTCCAGTGTCTTTGTCCCCATTTTCTGTTTTCTGTCTACTCTCTTATGTAGCCAGCTAGCTAGCTCATGGCGCCCATTCTTAATCCTACCTATCAAGCTCTGACGATTGTTTCTTTAGCTGTCCATAATAAGCACTAAACAACACCTATCCTAATTGCACAACAACAAATGGGAGATGTGGGCAGAGTTTCAGATGTCTGGAAACAGGTTAGTGAACTCCAGGATGCAGAGGAGGATTGTGTGGTATCAAAAACTCCAAAACTGCTGTTAAATGGACCTTGTGCTGACACTGTTTCGCCAACAACTGTAAGGATTGTTTATCATACTGTATGCTCTTGTAAAAATGACTCATGCAGGTATTGTGATATGTGTGTGCATGTGTCAAATGTCGTGCCACTTGCCTCTAATTTTTCTTTGGCTTATGAAGCAGATTTAGTCGATGACTCAGTGCAGTTTGCATAGACGGCCTTGCTAATACCATCACAGATGTGACTGCCTACGCCACTCTGTCTCCTGCTTTGTTGTCTTCTCTGTCACACCCCTCAATCTCCTTTTCCCTTCTGTTCTCTTTCACTTTCCTTTTGTTACCTTTCATCTCCCCCTGCCTCTCTCATGACAATACCATTTTCTTCTCTCCCACCTCTTTTAACATTTCCACATTGTACTATTTGTGCTAGTTTGTCTGTCTGTCTCCCGTGCTTGTCTTTTCTTATTCTTTCCCTGCCACAGCCTTTTTATGTCGTCTCATCCCGCTATTTCCGTCTGTCACAGCAGTGTCCTGAAAGTAAACGTAGCTGATTGACTCGGTTTGTCCTCCGTCTGTCAGCCTGAGAAGAGAGAAAGCTGCGTGTTCGCAATCAGGAATGCTGTTTGTCTCACTGTGCGCTTGATAGCGCTGCCTTGTCTCGCAGGCATGCAGATATTCATACACACATACACACACAGAGACAAAAACACTGTGATTGAGTCATCATCACCAGGCAAGGAAGATTTAGTGAGTGGGAGTGATGGGAGGGAACTCCGTGGGAAATCCCTCTCAATCAGCAATTCGTTTCCAGTCAGTGAATAGATTAGGAATGAAAGGTCGACTGTGACCTCTGATCTGAAGATGCTCATCTCGACAAAATGTGCAACAAACCCCAAAATTCCCTTCAGCCTCAGTTTAACTTTGAAGTTTTTTGGAGTGGTCAAAAAACACCCATCCTCCCTTTGATGAAAAACATCAGACAAAAATATCAGTTGGCCTTCAAATGAGGAATTAATTAAACAATCAAACTATCAAAGAGGAAAACATAAAACATGAAAAATACCCTTCGTCTAATAAAAGTACCAGCACTGCAATATACCAGGGACACTGTCATGCATATGCCACAGCATGTTGTGGATTAGACTAAATTTGATGTGATTAATTAATTAACATTAATTAACATTAACAAGACTAAAATCCCCGAGAAGCTCTAACACCCAAAATAATAAATAATTTTTGCTGTTATGTGAAGATTCTTGTGAAGAAATTCAAAGTTGGTGCCAGAGGAAAGACGTGTGTGTTGAGAGGTGTGAAGAGGTGTGTCCTCTACAGTGACCCATTTACAACTTACTGTAGCTTTACAGCGTTGTCTGACCTGCTTAATTGTGTTTTACTGTGTCCCAATATACAATGCCTTTAGCTAAAGACTGCAGTATGATAGTGCAGTATGCTACCACTTAGCATCTGAATACACCGCTGTTAGCAAGTTTCATGTTAGTATTACATAACAAATAGACTGGAGGCTGATGGGAATTCAGAGTCAAACTACTGACTCTTAAAAGTGTCCACAATCAGGAGTACATGGACTCTGCAGAGGTAACTGTCTTCCACATTAATTCCTGATACCAAAACACCTTGTTGGGCGTTATCACTTTCTTAATCCATAAAAATATTAATTATAGCAACTTTAAGTATTAACAACAAAAAAGTGATGTTACCTCTTTGCAGTACACTTGGACATATAAACTAAACAATAATCCGTGTCCTATAATGACTTTCTGATAAATCAAGCTTATAAAAGTGATATACTAGCCAGCACAAGCACAGTATTGCTGGTGCAGCACACATGCTGACCTGCAGTTCCTCTGAAAAACAATCTATTTAGCAGGAGATGGGACCTCAGAGATGGGTTCACCTCTTGCTGTGCTTGGGGAACAGCGACTGGGTCTATTTAAAGGCTCTGCTCCTCCAGAGGGACTTCCAACTGCAGGCTTACTATTAAGTCTGGAAGTCTGTGAAACTGTTGCTCTACACATCCCACCACACAGAAACACTGGTTATATACACACATTGTAAATCAATTCAGTATAATCAGAGATGGTGTATGAAAGTGTTAAATAAGAGTGTTGTTTCCTTGCAGCGGTGTTGTTCTGGTGTCTGCTGGACATTGTGCCAATTAAGAACGAGAAGGGAGACGTGGTGCTCTTTCTGGCTTCATTTAAGGACATCACAGACACTAAAGCCAAAGCCATCCAAGAGGACAAGAAGGAAGGTCAGTATGAATATGAATGTTGGAAGTGTGTTCTTAGCATTGTTGAATGGATTTTAATGGTTCCCAGTCAAGAGAAGAGAGAGAGAATTTTATGTGCACTAATATTTTTCATACTGTGAAACCACCCTCTGAAATTTCTGTTGCTGTGTCTCTGTGCAATTATATCTATTCTACTGATATAGTTCTACACACCAAGTGTGTATCACAACATTTGTGCAATTATCCACATATGTCCATATATTTCTAGAAGTGAAAAGTGTATATATTACATAGTTTGTATATATAGTATTTTAATTCTTATATAGCATATTCTCCTTTTTATATTCACCTTATGTTATCTTTTCTTTTCTTTACTTTCATAAATGTTTACTATTTGTTTAGTATGTGGATTTTGGTAATCTTGGGGCCATTCCTAACTGGTAAAAGGCAGCAAGGGTGTTTCATTTATCCATCAGACCAAACTACTAAAGTGGTGGTTGCTTTGATTTTTTTCTCTCAAATAACATGCCCAGCCTGGACAGGCTTACGAGACACCAGTATTTAGAAAATGAGACCAGAAACCAGAGAAGCAACATAAATTACAAATAATGCTAATGTTTTTCCCAAACTTTTAGGTTTGTTGTTATTTTCAAACCTATCATATCTCCTTGAAATTACATTTATATACTGCCAATTTGTTTTGTTAAAAATTAAATCAAAAAGATCAATTCATTAATTGCATTTCAAATTGTATTTGCCATCGGAATGTAGTGCTATAAAGCTCATTTTTAGGAGACAGTGTACAGCATGATAAGCTGGAATAGCTAAATAATAATTATAAAGACAGACCTTTGTGACACTTGACACCTGTATTTTGTAATCTCATGAGGAAACCCTGTGAAATCTTACATTATAAAT
The DNA here is from genome assembly GCA_027495735.1 of Lutjanus campechanus. Classification (NCBI taxonomy): domain Eukaryota; kingdom Metazoa; phylum Chordata; class Actinopteri; order Lutjaniformes; family Lutjanidae; genus Lutjanus; species Lutjanus campechanus. Next base: position 6,471 of record JAJHUR010109748.1, on the reverse strand, counting down.
AATTAACAGGCTGACACTGGTTGTGATGTACTCTTAGAACATTTGTGAAGGAGCTGAGGGTCTGATATCTTTGTTTGAGAATCACCTCACGTTTGCTCTTTCCTTAATTTTAATTACAGTAAAGTATACCGATCACTGTAAATACAAAGAGCAACTAAAGGAAACAAAGTTGCAAACTCTGCCCTCAAAATCAATTTCCTCAAAGGATTTTACCTTCAGGGCCACATCTAAGCTAAAGCCAAAAGCAGCCAATAAAGCAAGAGGGAAGGTCAGCTTGTATGTGTGTGTGTAGCTGTGAAGTCAGCATTCCGACTTTTCTCATCTCTGGTCTGCCTCCCCTGGATTTGCCTAATTACTCTCATTATGGTAAATAAGGGAGGGCAGGAAACAGAGAGCAAAGTTATTTTTGCCCTCATAATGAAATTCTTTTCATAGTAAAAGAATGAGGCTGATGCAGCATGCCTTTAGACAGAGCCAAACAACTCACTACAATGGGATTTTTTGGTTTGACAAGTTAGTTTAAATGAGTGTCTTTAGCATACTTTAGCATATTGATGCAGTTCTTTGAGCAGATGTAGAAAGAGACATACCTGTGTTTGTGTGTCTAAGCCAGTGCAGTAAAAGTAAGTAAGTAAACTTACTTTGCACAGTGTAACTTCAAAGTTAGATAGTGCATAGGAAGAATTTGAACAATGATTACGGGAAAAAAAAACCATTAAAGGTGCTTGAGATAAATATGAACAATCAGGAGATATAGAGGCACAATGACAGAGAGATGTGGACTGGAGTCACATGACTTGGATTCAAGTCGGACTCTAACCACAAATTTGATGACTGTAGACTCTTGAAAGTTCTCTGTTGGAAACCGGGAAAAAAAAGATGTCACAAGCAAGACTCTGGCTGCTGCAATGGAAATCCTCTATTTAATCCACTCATCCAACACATGATTGCATCTGTGTTGGTGTGTTTGTTGTTTTTAATACTAAGTCCCGGTCCATATATCTTCAGAACAGTCAAACCTGTAACCAGTACACCTAAATACTTGTGCATGCATGTTAGGAACAGCAAGAAACTCTATTTTCTTTTAAATTTGTTGAAATTATATCTTCATGTGGACCACATTTCACCTACCACTGAAATATGACTGGAGAAATGCCTTCTAATCAGTATTGTCCTTCTTTCAACCAACACCTGAACAAATTATTAAAATGATTAAAGACATTTGTGTTTGGTGACACGTTGATGTTATAACCACATTTTAGCTGACTGAAAAGAGGATGATAAGAGCTCTTAGATGTTCAGACCGAATATCGATCAGTTTTCAACTAGAATTCAATGTTGAAATCACAGTTGTTGCTCGCTGAATTTTGTCTTGAAAATACTTGAAACCTTCCCCCATGCCAAAAGATTTAAAAGTATGTTATTTAAAAAGTGTGTCACAAATCGATTCATTTTCCCTTAATTTCCTGAATCAACTGATGTTAACGTATTCATTCTTAGCAAGCTAACACTTAATTCCAAAGATCCGTTTTGTCTGACAGCATCCAGTCCATTTGCAGGAGAGAACCATGAAGAACTAACATTAGGTTTTCTGAGCTCCAGAACCCATACCGAAGATAGTTCTGTTTGCGTACAAAATCTATGAGGTGGTCAACAAAAAACATACTGCAGAATGCAAAACACGCACAGAAAAGTACAGACGGAGGTGCAACAGCTTCCAGCACTGTTCCATGAAATTCCACAAAGAACATTAAACTGAAGCTCTGTTGTTAAACGCACAATATATATATGTATTCTATGACTCGGGTTAGTGTAGATACTGTGATAGCATCAGTTATATCAGAACTCGAGAGTATTTCTTCACCGAAAGAATAGAAAAGAATGGCACTGAAGATGTTTTCTTTCCAAACCGTTTCTAAGAATGACTTTCCTCGTGGTTCTGTCCAACAAACCCTCTGCCGTGTCAGGTTATGTTTGAACACTGTTGGAATCATTTGGAAGAATATGAGAATACCACCCAACAAAATATATAACATATGTGTAGCATTTTTCAAACATTTTTATATGGAAATGTTAGATATTATAGCTTTAAAATGACATTGCATTTGGTGAAGAGTGCATTATGAATTGTTCAGGACTTGAAGGACTTCCTGTCTTGATTTGAGACTTGAGTGCAAGACTTTAAACTTTCTTGTGATCCCACTTTTGCTATGAAATCAATGGGGCATTTCCACCCAAGGCTGGGAAAGCCTTTCAAGGACGGACGGACACCTCGGATGTGACCCAGTTAGCTCTGTTGGAACAATGTGGACTGTGTGTGCAAAAGAGGGAAACCCGGTCTCTGGCGTCAACAGTCCCCTCTCTTTTCCCTCCCCAGTCTCCTCCCCTCATCTTCTCTATTTTCTCCTTTTCTCCGTCATGAGTAAAATCTGCCTCCCGGCGTCGTTTCTTGATTTCCATTGTCCTTTCCTCACCTCTCTTTCTCTCCATCACCTCTATTTCTCATCTATTACAGTTGCTTTTACAGGATCTATCCTTTCCCACCTCCCCTATCTGCCCTACATGCCTTCGCCCTCCCCACTTATACACAACACTCCTCCCCACCTATTCTCCCCCTCTACCCCCACAAAGAAAGGCTATAAAAGCGGAGGGAAATTCATTAGATCTAAAAATAAGCATGTCTCTGTCTCTGTGCTCCTGCCGTGTCGCGTCCCCCAAGGCTGCACCGCGTTATGGATGGCCCTGTCTGTTCGCCTCGTCTGGGGGTCTGTACACACACCAGTGAACGCACACACTTTCCAAAGGACACTCAGAAGCAGTTATCACTTCTATTTGCCAGCTTTGTTATTGGCGTTATCCCCCCTAAAGCCAATCTAGCCTCGGTCCTTTCCTGTGGGTTCTCAGCAGCGACAATGGAGCTCACAAACCCAATGGCAATAAAGTGCCTTCTCCCATTACCCAACTCCTTGCTCTGAACTCATCACTCCTGCACTATCTACTTTATCTGCTACTTCTTCTATACACTTAGAAGAAGCACACACACAAGAACGCACACACACAAACACACTCCAGTAGCAATCGACCGCAGAAAATCTACCATACTATAGTTAACTGCCTCTCAGCCCCAGCAGGGACTTATCAAAGCTGAAAATTGCTCTGTTTTGCTAGAGATAGTGTTTACACAATAAGACATCATCAACCAATATTTATGGCTGGATAATGTGAATCAAAACAGGTAACACATGTTCTTTGACATTTACAAAAGCAAAATGACAGTAAATAGCCTTTTTTTCCCCCCTCAACTCCCTAAGAAATTGTGCAATTTGCTCAGAAATGACACATTCTTCTTGTTGCATATTCATGTTTTCCTATTCAGGACAGAATATTATGTATTTCATCAAGCATAATGACTGATTCAGTCATCAGGAGTTAACCTTGGGGGGTAAAGTATTGTAGAAGGGATGTGTACTAATTTTTGTGTGCGTGCGTGTGTGTGTTTACAGAGCGACGGCGCGGCAGGGTGAAAACAGGCTCTCCGTTCAGCTCAGCTCGTCTGCGGAGCAGCACGGTGCTCTACCACATTTCTGGTCACCTCCACAGCCGAGAGAAGAGCAAGATTAAACTCAACAAGGTATCATCAGACACTTCAAACGGCGGGGCAGGATGTGACACGATGAAGATTGTTCAAAAGTGGGAGGGGGTGGACTGTTATATGGGAAGTGGGAAGATTGCTGTTGTTATGAACACAGTGAGAAATCAAAAGGCAGCAAGCTGAGGAGGAATATTATGTCAAGCTGGAGATTTACTCTCCAGTCCACAAAACTCTCCAATAAACAATGTGTTGCATTTGCCGATGCTCTTTATCATAAATTATCTAAAATGAGCAAGTATATCAGATATTTGTAGCATCAAGATGAAAAATAGATATTACATTCGGATAAAATGTCTAAAAGGTAATGATTTAAAGGACAAGTCCATCTATGTTCCCTTTTGTTTTTAAAAAAATGGAAACTCACAAAGCTGACATCCTTCCCTCAACTCCCTCAGCTCAGGGGGTTTATATGTAACATCATCATACAAAAACATACATCAGGTCACGTTTTTAAAAGGGTTCGGGAAAATAACATTTTACATAACAAACTTTGACCAAAACTTGAATGGTTAGATTTAAATACATAAAGAACACTACTGGGAAGCTACAGTAGATATAAAAACCTCAAAGGAACAGAAAATAACTGACTTGTTCCTGAAAGACTGTGGCTAGCTAGTGTTAACCACAGACAGCATAATAAATAGTGAACGGAGTGTCTATGATATCACCTATAATATTCTGAAGAGCCATTTTGAAGGTCCGATGGCTCTGGCTGTTGCCATCTTGACAGTGCCTGACATGGCTAAATACCAACTAATCTTAAAATGGGCAAAGACGTTGAGCATAAGTAGAGCTGAAGTAGCCCAGTGAAGCAGCTACCAGGCAGCTGATCATCTGTGATTAGGTCCACTTGGTGTTAACATTTCTGTAATGTTGCTGGTTCACTGACCTTAACTACTTAGTGTTAAGCATTCATTGATTTTTGGCCTCTTTCCAGCAGCCACAGAGCAACATTAGCATGTTCTCAGCTGGCCTACAGCATGTTCACTAACTAGACACTAACTTGTCAGCTGGTAGGTGCTACTATTTACAATTAAAAACAGAAAAGTTGCAGGCCCTGTTATTGGCAAAACAGCATTAACTTATGTTTCTTGTAGCAAGCTACAAGTTGACAAGTTGATTTTCTGTGACTGACCTGTTTAATTTACCAGCCTTTCATAATTTATTGCCCCAATATTGTTAAGTATGACAGTTTGGTCCAGGGCTCTAAATTACAGTTTAATATAATTTTTCAGCATTTATTTTAAAGCAACGTTATGTAAGGTTTGGTATTTTTTGCTACTTGGCTTGGAGTTTAATTCACTTATGCGCCACTGTCATGAATATGGACAGCTGTAAATGTGCATTTGTTATGACTACATTACATATGATCATGAACTAGCACATTGACAGCTTTGCCACAACAGACAAACATCAAGAAAGTGCAAAAACACAAGATAAAGTATGTGTGAATGACAGTGGTACCGTTCTCTCTAATAGAAACAGGGTTCCCTGTGCATCTTAGAGCAAAATGCAGCTGAATCAGGTGCTTGTCAGCTTAAGGACATCAAACTCTCAGGGAACAAAGGGACCGGAGCACACTGATTAATTCATAGCCTTTTGTGCAAACACCACTGTGTCTTCATCAGAGTCAGAGTGGACAAAGACATGAAGCAAACAACAAGTTTGGTAAATTAATTTGTCAAACTTTGGGGACACATATACCTGTACTTTTATCTTCGTAACTTTAAGAGAGGTCTGTGATCTTTTATCTTATTTCTGACATGGTGTCAGTCCTGTGGCTTAACCTCTTAGGACCTGGCGTACACATGCGTGGACATCACATTTTGGGTTATATTACCATAGTCGTTCATTCTGTTTACCTGGGGCCTTATGGCCATGTATGTGGACCCTTACACTGCCACCTAGTGGTGTCCCACTAGTACTACATATTACAGGAAATTTTCAAAATGGCCGCCAGCGCAAGGGAAAGTTCGGCCCGCCACTTCAAACCAAAACATTGTCAAGGTAAAAAGTCAAATTACATTCCATGGCTTATTCTTGTTTAGATATGCATAGAAGCATTGTAAGTTTGCCAGGACATGCAAATTTGACAAAAAAATTGTAAAAGTAACAATCTAGTATGGTGCTAAACATGATGTACACGTATGTGTACAGAGGGACTTAACTTAGCTAAAAATGCTAATATGTTAGCATAAATGTGCCCAGGAACAGCAGATGTAAATAGGCTTATAGCTAATTCTGAGGCAGCTAAAAA
>JAJHUR010109739.1:112-14615 GCA_027495735.1 Lutjanus campechanus | reverse complement strand
GTAGATTTCAGTCTGTACAACCATATCAAGATGTCAATGTACAATCTCTGTGATAGCCTACTGAGTACCATGGTGAAGTTAGTTTTGAAGTTAGATATTAGACTCCTATGTGCTTGTGGCGGTAAGATAGGGGAGTTATGTGCCAGACTATCTTGGTGTCTTGTCATCATACTGGGTTGCTAGGCAACCAATGTAGACAAGAAATAGTCCAGCTAAGATAAGCTAACCAGCGACATGTAGCTTGAGTCCACTGTTGTCTCCACCAGAAAGAGAATGAGCGTATGCACCAGAATGTTGAACTGTTGAATACAGCACACTAGTCGACTGTTTGTTTTGATACTTTTCACCATTTTGTGTGATTTTAATGTCAAAACTTCAGTCACTACAGTTATTTATGGATGGTAATTATTTACTGGTGCGCAGTGTTGAGTATTTCTAATTTTATTTGAGTCCTCTTTCATCTCATATCCTGAGTGCTAACCTCTGTCTGTTTTGTGTCTCTTTGGTTTGGCTTTGTATCTGTTTTGCGTGTCCAGAGGTCCTGAAGAAAGGCAGCTCGGTCCACTCGGCACTTATGAAGAGGGAGGTGGAGGCAGTGAGAGACAAGCAGCGGAGTCCTCTGCACTGCGACCAGCTGCTCCAGCACATCAGCTCACTGCACACGGAGACAGCAGCCGAGTGTCCTGAGTGACATGAAGTCTTCGCCTTGACACAAAGACCCCCCTCACCTGGAATTGTACAGTAGACACTGATGAAAACCTCTAACAGCATGCACAGAGCATTTTTCACTTAAGGACTTGTTCTCCACTTGTTCTCCTTGAAATAAAACTCAGTCATTATGTAGCTCCTTGCCTTAAGTTTGGTGGAGTTTTGACCCTCCTGGGGCTGAGTAGATGACTGATTTTAATACAGAATGTCTCTGTTACCATTTGTTAAAACAGCTTTTCTGGATTTGCTTCTTTTTATTGTATTGCTTCTGATGTTTGGTTTTATGAAAAGAAATTTATACATTCCTGCAGTAGCTCTCAGCACTCCTGCCCCCGGAGGGTGCTGAGTCTGAGAGAAACTGGGTGGTGTGTTTTTTGTCTTCAAAATAAGCATTTTTTATTTTGTTTAAAAAACCTGTTAACTGTTGAGATGTGTAAATATAAATCACATTAAAATAAATCTGAATCTTTTAAATATTAAACTATGTTTGAAAGCTGTGTATTAAAGTAATACACCTGGATAGAACTGGGTAAAATTTGTGAAAATAGAATTTTTAGTAACTCCTAATAAGTATACAAATCATACACTAAAGTCATGCTTGACTTATGATGTTTTAATGCATGAATTGATGCAGGATGTACTCTAAAATCCTGTTGCTCACCATTAACAAATGATCAAACCACTATTACTTTATGGATCCTCATCCATTGCACAGGTTCAGCCCTTTGACTCCATTTGACTCTTCCCACTCCACCACAGTTGACAGTGTTAATTAAACTGGTCAACAGATGCAAACATTAATATAATAAACAGAAACTTAGTTACACAGGACCATTTCTAGCTTTTTGATGTCTATATGCAAAATGTTGTTTGAAGGCTCCTGTTTTGTTATGCTCTGTTGGGGGAAATCCCAAATCCTCTATGGTAATCTGGGTCATGTATTTAACATTTAAGTGCATCAATCTGGTGCACTTTAAGAGGAAAAAAGGCTAAAACTGAAAAACTTTATTAACACATTTTGTCTCAAATCCAAATCAAACATTTCAAGGTGACCCCTTGAAATTTAACCCCCAGAAAATGCTAATAAATATGAGACATTGGGGCTGTTGTTCTACATCATTTACAGAATCTGCATTTGCCGTGTGCTCAAAAATGAGACAGATGCTGTGTTTTTCATGAAATGTTAGGAACACATTTCTTCCTAATATAACCATTCATGCTATTCTTTTCTAGACCACATAAAATGCTAAAAAAGTCAGCACAATTTTCCAGTCGACCCTATTATAAAAAATCTCAATATTTTGGTGATTCAAAGGAGCACAATCCACCAGTTGTTGTTGAAACATACAAACATTGTTGAAATATATCCAAGACAACGAGCACTTATTCTGTCTGGGGGTGTTTGGAAACAAATAAATCTATAATACAATTTTACAATTTCTCTAATTCAGGTTACTTAGACCACAAAAATGGCAACAGCTACCTGCTGGCTTTCTCACAAGGTTTGCTCACATGAATGAAGTTGTGACATGACGTGTGACAGGTCTCTGGACTTGCATTACACTGCTTGGGCCCCTCTGGTAGCTCTGGGGGCCCTCTGCAACCGCATAGTCCGCATAAAAGAAAGGCCCTTCAGCAATGGAAGTACCATTTCTTAACTGATTATCTGTTGTGTGAACTAGTCAGAGTCATAGTGATTTGATCATTTGTTAGTGATGAGAAACAGGAATTAATAATATATCTTGAATTAATCCATGCATTAAATCACCATAAGCCACGCATTAGTTAAGCAATACTTATAGCATGTCCATATGCTGCATTCATATACATGGCTGTATGCAGGATAATTGTAATTTTTTTATTTTAAATGTTCTGACCGGATGTTTCTAAATATTTTTCTTTTTTTAAATTGACACTGACGGTGGCAGTATCACTGCCTCCCTCCTCCCTCCCATCTATCCTCTGCACAATCACAACGTGAAACAGCTGATTCTCGGTGATGATCTTGTGTGTCTGAGCCTCCACCATGTAGCCACTTGAGTGCCGACAGCAGAGCTCCATCCATGGCATCTTTCTAAACACTGACTCCTCTCTCATCCTCCGGTCCGATCGTATCATACATACACCCCGTCCTCCGTCCATCATGCTGCAGATCGGGGATGAGGTGATGTATTTCTCGGCGGTGTTCCTGCTGGTCATATTAGGGACGAGGAGCGCCATGGGGGCCTCCCTTCTCACCGCATTCCTCTACGTCTTCATGGTGATGTTCCGGTTTCCTCCAGTGCCAGCGGAGCAGGCCGGCCGCGTCCTCCGGCCCAGGGCTCCATCAGGCGGCGTGCCAGTGGTGGCGCACCGCGGTGGGAGTCACGACGCTCCGGAGAACACCCTGGCAGCGATCAGAGAGGTGACGTGCAGACATCACACATCTGTTGGGATGAAATGATGCAGCTGTGTTCAGATCTAAAGTGCTACATGTAGGCTACAGATATTAAACACAAATAAATTATTGATTCATTTCTGTAGAAACAAATGACTCCTTAATGGATATTAGAGCAATTTCATGAGGGATTTTGTGTGATAATAATTAAATTGACTGATAGGCCCGTTAAGCTTTAAATGTCGTGACTTCCTCGTTATTTTGCAGTGTAAGCAGAATACCACAGACAGCCACTGTTCTGAATGGTCAGAGAAGCTAGCTGGCTAGATTTTCATCACATCAGTGTTTTATTGTTCTCCTTGGTCTTAAAAAAAATCACATTGATGCCATCTTAATGATGAAGTCTCCAGTCACTCACAGACTTGAAAATCCTTTCTTCCCTCACTGTTTGTTTGAATACACACTAAAGGTGCTGATTCAGCTGGCTTGTACTGTCCCAGGACTGTCACCCATGCAGCTATGCAACAGACAACTATTTATAGCTGCAACGATTAATTGTTTTTTAATTGATTATTGAATTTGCCAACTATTTTGATAATTGGTTAATCAGTTTGAGTTATATTTTCAAGAAAAAAAAAGTCAAAATTCTCTGATTTCAGCTTCTGAAATGTGAATATTTTCTGGTTTCTTTACTCCTCTCTGACAGTAAACTGAATATCTTTGGGTTGTGGACATCATCTTGGGCTCTGGGAAACACTAAACGTATTTCACTATTTTCTAACATTTGATACACCAAACAACTAATCGATTAATCAAGAAAATAATCGTAAGTTGCAGCCCCAAAATAATTCTAATCCCTTACATCTGTCCAGTTCATTCATCTGGATGAGTTTCTTTTATTCAGTTTAACACACTGATTTATTCTACCATCTTCATCTTTCATGATACACGTGTACTTTGCATGTGTCTGTTGCAGAATAGTGCACACACATTTTCACAGAAACAGAATATATCCTCGCTGTTAAATAACTGCACTGACTCATTGTGTCGCACTTTCTGACGTATGTTGACTCATTTTCTCCTGCTGTTCAAAAACCCCAGGACAAAAACATTTTCTTACTTGTCTATAGATGTCCTTTATGCAAAGAAAGCTGTGTTTTTATCTTCTTTCTCCCCTCTGATCTCATGCTTCAGGCCAGTAGGAATGGAGCAACTGGAGTGGAGCTGGACCTGAGTTTCACCGCCGATGGAGTCCCCGTACTGATGCATGATGAGACTTTGGACCGCACCACCAACGGCTCTGGACCAGTTAACAAAGTGCAGTTTGTCCATCTCAGGAGACTGGATGCTGCTGTTCGTCACAGGCTGAAGTACGCACTGATGTTACACTGATGTTAGCTAATCTAAACATGTGATTTAACTTATTTAGATCATATGGAGGCATCAGTAACAAATTTAGACTGTTTAACAACGAGTTAAAAACTCAGTGTAGTAGCTTTTGGTTTGTATCGTCTGCAGGGACAAGTTCAGTGGAGAGAAGGTCCCGACTCTGCAGGAGGCGGTGGAGGAATGCATCAGACACCAGCTGACCATCTTTTTTAATGTCAAAAGTCAACCTGATAAGGTGCTGAATACACTGACTGGCCTAACCTGATGGGCAAAAAGAAGTGTTACTGATATATTGATATGTGCACATTTGGATCAATGATGTCAATGCAAAAATGTACTGCACTCAGATTGCCTTCTTTTTGACCTACCTTTCTAGCAGTCAGTAATCTCTTTAAATAAGCCTGTTAATTATCAGATAGTTAAGTAAGCAGATAGTAGTTCTGCTTGTCTTTTCTCCTGTTTTTACGGAATATTAATTAATTTTCCTCTTTTCCAGGCTGCATCCGTGCTTCATGACACGTACAAGAAATTTCCTGTCCTTTACAATTCCAGCATAGTTTCCTCCTTTGAACCCAAAGTCATCTATAAGGTAACAATAAATATGACTGAATATGACATTCTGAATGAAGATCCGGAACCTCCTTCTAACTCTGTTGTCTGGTCTGCAGATGCGTCAGACTGACCCCAACGTGGTCACGGCTCTCATGCACCGGCCCTGGAGACTGAGCCGCTTTAGCGACGGCACCCCCCGGACCCTGTCGACTTGGGGTCAGATGTGGACGGCAGTTCTGGATGTCTTGCTGGACTGGGCCCACCACCACATACTGTGGAAACTCTGCGGGGTCTCTGCCATCCTTGTGCAGAAAGACTTCATCTCACTGTAGGTGAAATTCAGTCCGTTTGATCATTGTCGTGCACAGCCACAAACAGCTGTGTGAAATTCTCAGGGTTTAAATGTGCAGCAACTGATTCTGAAGAAAGAGTTGAGTCTCATTCCCAGGTCATGAAATACTAATGCTTTGGGAATGAGACTCAACAATCAACTATGTTACTGATCTGAAAGTCTCCTGTCACAGGTTTGATTTTCTAAAGCTTAAAACAGAGCCAAGAGGAGGAGAAAAGGTCTAGATTTCCCTCAAACCACTATAATTACATTATGCTTGAAGTTATTATGGAACTTTTGCCCAGTGACACCAAAATAAACTGCCTACCATAGCTTTATGAGATGTTCTGAGGTCATTTTTCTTGTATGCATATAATCTTATATTGGTCCGCACTCTTTCAAAGTCCAAGTAATTTAGATTCTTTATTTGCAAAACAATACCAGTCTTTATCTGTCCACATAGACTAATGCTATTAGAGCCATCAAGTTGCATGAATCAAAGTATTATCAAAATTGTAATATGGCCAAGTGCAATATCCAAATAACAGGAGCTGCATTTTTTTTAAAAGGGTAAAATATATCACAAGTGAAAATACGCAGATGTTCTGGCCTACAAATCCTATTCTCCAGACTTGAGGGAATATTCTTATCTCAATATCTGTCAGAATAACCACATTATGATTTTTTATTTAATTTTTTGCATACCATTCCGCCCTAACAGTGGGCTCTGATAGTCGGTTCTATTTTGGATAAAGTTCCCAAATTCATCTCTTCTCAAACCTCTTATCTCTCCTCACTCTGTGGCTGTCACTGGCTGTTCTCTGGTTAAATGCTCTGTGCAGCTGGTTGTCTGTGATCAGCCAAAGATTGTATGGGAGTGAAAAGACACATCACTTTTTTGTACTTTAACAGGACTTCAGGCTTCAACAGAGTGCTGACTCCCCTCCATAGAAATCATCTAGCTTATCATCTTATGTCAGTTTAACCTTATAATTCACCAGATCAGAGGTGCAACATATCAGGGTCACTAAAACCTCACTAGCTCCCATAAAGTTTGACACACGGGTCTAAAATTGTATACAGATGTAGTTGACGTGATGTTAAAGGTATGTGGTTATGTTCATAGTTGTAGCATTTAGCATGGCCTCCTTAATGCTTCTTGAAGACGACTTACTGAAGACGAGAACCAAAAAAATGTTTTTTTCTTCTTGATTCAGCTGATGTAGTGTAGATTGGTGTGATCGATAGGTTTTAGCCCCATGCTAAATGAGCACGTTTTTACAAACTAGAGTGGGTTGCCATTCAAATGAGTCCTCATACATGCGTTTGGCCTCATTGTTCTTCTGTTACAAGCATTTTTACTCAGGCATGCCAATGTAGCAAAAAAGGATGATTTTTAAAGGACACGAGGGACTTTGATGCTCCTTTGTGTTCAGCTTTTTCAGTTGTTGTTTCTGCTTTTGGCTCTATTTAAAGTACTTATCTGGGTCTGTTGTCAAGTGTTAAGACATCTCCCAGATAAACTTTGATTCAAAGCCTTTTAGTCACTTCCACATGCTGAAAAGTTAAATTAGCGTGCTTTTGAATGCCCTACATAAGTAGACACTGCTGCTTGTCTGCAATTAAAATGTTTCTCTGGCTATGGGTCGTGTTTCTTTTTGACTGAGCTATATTGCATTTTCCTCCTTCTGTCTCTCAGCGACTATGTGCAGTATTGGGCAGAGCGAGGTGTGGAGGTGGTGGGCTGGACTGTTAACACCGCTGTGGAGAAAGACTACTACCAAAACCTGCTGAAGATCGGCTACATCACCGACAGTCTGCTGGAGGACTGTGATACTCATTACTGAATGATCACACACACACATAAGTGGTTTGAAGATATACAGGGGTAATTAAAATCTCACATGTTCCCAACCTATAAAAGATAAGATTTGTTTGAGAAAAGACGAGATAATTACCATAATTACTGCATTTCCCACTCCCTCGTCCTTTCAAAGAACATAAGACACAGAAATATGTAGATGAAGTTAATTATAAGGTGGAAGGAAGCTAGAAATTTGGTGCTAACTAGCTCTGTAGTCGTAATCGAACAATCCAAGCTTTATAGAAACAATATATGTGATTTACATGATTTACTGTAGAGGTAAGAACACATGATTACCTGTAGCTGGCATACAGGTAATTTTCCTTTAAATCTACAGACAAATTAAAGAAATAGCCTGGTTTTTTTAAAACAGAGTTGTATTAGGTACTTATATATAGTGGGTGTATTACCTTCATTAGATGGCAGTCGTCACGCTTCAGTCTGAAGAAGCAGCAGGAGTGCTGATGTACAAATAATAATAATAATAATAATTGTACAATATTATATACATAATTTTATAAGGTTAATTCAGATTCACCAAAGTCTTGTCACTTCAGAGTCCATTGACTTTGGGGAGAGTGATATGTGGCGTACACAGGGGGATAAAATGTCTGCAATTGCCTTAGGCCTCAAGCCAGCAATCACCCCATAAAACGCCTAATAAACTTATGGTTAAGAAGTTTGTTTTTGTTGTATTTAAAACATTTTAAATAATTATGTTGTGGCAGAAAGGAGGAGAAAGGAAAAGAAAACGCACTAGATAAACCTGTCCACCTGAACAGGTGAAGTAGGGGGAAGGGAGGAGATAAATCAGGGCACACCTGCGAGCTGGAGAGGAGGGAAAATTTAACAAAGACAACATGGAGGACAGACCGAATGAGGAGTGAGTGTGTGTCAACCTCCATCTACTGTAGGTAATACACCGACTATGGATAAGTACCTCGTAAAATCCACTTTAAAAAAATCTAAAGTATCTCTTTCAACCATGAGGTTTCAACTGTATACTTCCTTGTCCTTATCCTACTACCAGCAGCAATACCTCCAGCTCTCCTGGACCAGGGATTAGGATTACGCTACTTTAAAGATCTTTTCTACCTTGTGTGCTGATCTTTCAGAGGCTTTAAAGAGACATCAGTGTACATAGCTGTAACATTAGATATACTGGCATCATATCAATGCCTGCTATCACATTTATTTAATAAGGGACTCTAGAAGATCTCTTGTTAATATTCTACAAAACTGACAAGATGATACTATGGAGAATTTTACCTTCTGTTGTTAAGTTGCACAAATACATGAGAAACTTTAAGATTTTAAAAGTATGAATGACTCAACTTTAAGATAATAATAGTAATAATGATAATAATAATATCTGATTGTATTCCCCAACGGATCCATCCTTGAGGGAAAGTAAATGCACCATTGAACCTCAGTGTAGGTGTTCAGTATGTGTGTATTCAAGGCCAAAATGAGAGGACAACACTTTTTGTGCTCATGGCTGCAGTAAGAAATACTTAAGTCTTAAGTCCAAAGTCCTATCCGCCTCATATGTTTGACTAGATACCATTTTAATATTTTACACTTAGCTATTTAACTTTTTATTTACAGTTATATTTTCTGTAAACGTTATCTCCTCACATAACGGTCTAATGCTGCTTTAAATAATCCTCCACACTGCTAGGAATATTACTTGGAGGGAGAAATACTAATTCCTATCACCTTATGTTAATTAAACTTAATTGTAATGCCTGAATACAATCGCGTTTAAAGATAAGTGACTGTAAAAAGTCAGCCTTAAGAAGACCACCATGTGTTATTACTTGCATTTCTCATTCCTTTCATTCCCTGCAGTGCTAAGGATAATAGGGAATAAATCATCAAAACAGGCTAAAATAAATCTTTAGAATGTAAATCCAGTTTGCAAAACTGATGTAAGTCAATAATGCCTTTTAGGTGAAAATCCTAAATTAATAAATTTTTAAAAAGTATTAGTATGTGCAAGTTTTCTTTCTTAATGTCCAACTGGGTGTTTGTCAGCCCATCTTTTAATGTAATCAAACTCTAAGTTAGTGAATAAAATCCTTAGTTGCGTTGTAAACATGGTTGTGTGTGTGTGTGCGCGCGTGTGTGCGTGTTTGTGTGTGTGTGACCTGCCCTCCCCTGTGTGTGCTGTAAACACAGAGACGTTGGGCAGATAGGGGTCACGTGAAGGAGAAGACAGGGGTGGAAGCAACTACTTACAAATACTCAAATTACTGCAATCAAGTAGATTTTTTGGGTACCTGTCCTTTTATAAGAATATTTTCTATGTATCTGTACTTTTACTCATATTCATGTATGCATAACACTCTGTAATCTACTCAGTTACTTTTGAAATCATAATTAAGTACTGAGTACAATCTGAATTAAACCTTTCATCTGCATTTTTGTAGCCATAAGGTTATGCAATTACAAACAAGTCAATTGAAATGATGACATGTGGATGTGGATGTAATTTAGACTAAATATTTGGAAATCAGAAACCCATTTTGATTGAATGCCTGCTATTGATAATGCATTAAACATCAATGGTAATTTATGTTGCACTAAACAGTACCGTAAATGTAGCAACGAAAGGCAAACCGGTCATAACTTCACTGGACATTTCTTGAATGATCTACCTTAATCTTTATTTTAAGATCAGATTAAATAAAATAACCTTTATTGATGCCACACAGGGGAAATTCACTCATTACAGCACCTCAGTGATGAGAAGTAGAGGTAGAAAAAGTGTGATAAATAATATACAAGTAAAATAAGAATAATATATATATATTTTAAAACTATATACACAAATACTGTATATACACTATGTTTACATTTCACTTATACAGATAGATATAGAATTGTAAAAAGAGTATAATTATTATAATTTCATTTCAAAACTTAAGTTTAAGTTTGATTCAAAACTCAAAAAGGGTGAAATAGTCAGCTTTTTTCCAGTGCATGAAATGTAATGATTATTTATTTTCTGTACTATTGTGTGACTTTATTTTCAGCTTGGACATAAAACACATTTGTCCCCAGGGATTTCTGTTACCCTGACACCTGTTTCCCCCAATGTCTAAAAGTTTGGGACATTACACAAGTCACGTGATCAAAAATAAGCAGCACAATTTGAGTCTCCTGAGGTTAATGCGAAGACCAAAGGTAAATTCCCTTATTCTGTTTAATATATTTTTGGTCATATACGATGACTGAGAAAGTCACTCTCAACGTTCAGACCTGTTACCTAAATGATTTCTTAGGTTTTATGTTTTTTAACCTACTTTTCGTAAACCACTTGAAGGTGCTGTTAGTGTTGTTGCCACGTGATTACATTTTATGCATTTGCTAATGCTGAAACTCAGTCCTGAATGTTCCATCAGAAACCTCGTAAATAAAATAATAATTCAGCGGAGTGGCCCATTTACTGTATAAGACAATAACAATGATTAATTCCTTCACATTGTGCGCACCTCAGTCTCCAGTCAGTAGCTTATTAGTCCCTCCAGTCCCGGGACACTGTCTCTTTAAAGCGCCTCGGGAGGCGTGTAGGGACGTCGAGTAGTGTTGCGCTTTGACGGTGTGCGTGCTTTGTCTTATGAATGACAGCCGCCTCCACAGGTTATGTGACATTGTGGCAACAAAGTGACTTACGTTAACTGTGTGGACTGTTTGGACTGAGACGGCAGGTGAAGGGCGGACGGATCGCTGGATGAGATGCGTCCCGGCTGCTGGTTTTACGCGGAGAGGAGCGCGGCGCACGGTTCTGCTCTCTGAGAGGTTACATGTCAGCTTCAAACTGGCACCCTGTCAGTGAAATTCAGGCCGATCAGCAGAGGAGAGGACTGACACATCTCACATCACATCCACATATTTTGAAGGCGTGTGCTGAACTTTAAAGTGCCTTTATAAAGTAGACCTGCTCCACCTGTTTTCTGCTCCCTCTGGACTTTCACCGCAAAGTGCCATACTCAGAGTTTACCGGTGACTTTTCCAGCGCATGATGTACACAATTACAAGAGGTCCCAGCAAACTGGTCACCCAGCGACGCACAGGTGAGATTACACACCCACACACACTTTTTACAGCTTCACCAGACATTCATCGTGTTTTCGAGTGCTTTTATTCAAGTAAAATGTGAATTTCCTCTTATTTTTAGGGCCTACTCAGCAGCTTGACAACAAAATAAACGACTTCAAACACAAGCAAACATCCTGGAATATGCCTGAGTAAGTTTGCAATTTATGGAGAGACACCTCCTGATGATGACAGACCACCTCAAATCTCTCTGTACTGTGTGTGTGATGCTTTTTCATGTGTGCCCTTTAAAAAGTCCTAAAAAGTTTTGATAATTTTTGCAGACTCTTCATGCATGATGAAGTTTGTTGTTTTTATTGTGTTTGCATGATGAAAATATAGTTGTTGAATCTTAAATGAGGGCGCTCTGGCAGCAGTGGACGTCATCAGCTTGAGACGGGCAGCGTTTGCAGGCCTGACTGGAGCTCTGTTCTGCCTGCTGGTGTGTTTTCATGCCTTTGAACCAGCCGTGACCTTGTGGGAAGGCGAGGTGCCACATGGTCCTTCACTCAGCTGTTGCAATCTCTGACTTGTACACCACCAACCTCGCTCGACTTTAGGCCCAAAGGCTGAGAGTTAAACAACATCAGGCTGCCTGTGACATGCTGCTTTTCTTCTTATACCCATCAGCCTCCCTGCACCCACACATGGAGATCTGGTTGCACAGGATACAAGGAGGAAATTCACTGCAGTGTTGTTGCCTTTTGTCAAAAAAAACTAATCAAACTTAAATCAAAGGGCTACTGGTGCAACATGGGCATGTAATGCACTCAGGCAAAAGGAAGTGCATTGTCAATGCAAAATTTCTTAGGGTTTATTTAGTCAAAACAAGCAAACAAAGAACTGCCTTGTTGCTTATAACATCAGGGGCCCACAGCTACCCAAACCACAAACAAAAATACTAGATACAAAAATAAATAGGCTACACAAGAAAATAATAATTAATAAATAGCCTAAACAAATAACTAGCAATGGAAAATACTATCAAAAGCCAGTCTAAATAAAGCAAATAAGTGGAATAATCAAACAATGCTACTTATTAGTAAAATAAGTTTTTATGTTGTAAAATTGCACAGGATGATTGCACAGTAGAGGATTTGGACCATTCTGCTGAATCTGTGTCTTTTCCATCGCTAAGACGATGCCTGCATAATTACTCATGAAAAATATATGTACAATACATTATATTATCAAGCAAAGTGCCCTGCACTTTGTGATATTGGCAATTTAAAGATGCATAATGTAAAACTTTAATAAAAACTACCTAGAACACTGAAAATATAGGATTTAACCCATCTTAACCCTACTCTTTAACACTAGACTTGACTGTTAAGATGATAATAAGATGATTAGAGTCCTTTTGTTGAAGTGCCTGACTCCATGTCCAGTTTAAAATACATTTTCTCATCAGAAGTTCATAATATGTTAGTTAAAAGAGGCTTACTCATTTTAGTTGTGTCCTGAGGCTTTCACTCTGTCCTGTTACCCTGACACCCCCTCTCCAAAACTTTGGGACATAACATAGGTCACACGATCAACAAGAAGCAGCACCACTTCACTTACCACAGTCACACGGCAGCCATTTTCCTCCGACGTCACACTCGGGGTGTCGTACTGCTGAGTTCCAGGTTTCAAGTCATGTAAACATAGAGAGCTACTGTAGCTAACTGTTTGATACTGTTACATGATACAAAAGAAAAGGCACAAATTATGAAATATCAACGCACGTCTTGGACACATTTATTTAACACTGGAAGTAAAACACACTGGATGTAACCGAGCTTGCACTGTAGGCTAATGTTAACGGCAAATGTCTTGCTGTCTCTTCACGTTCATGCAGATTACAACCAACACAAAATGTGCCACAAGCACTTAAACACTGTGTGTTTTGTGTAGCAGCAGTAATGTTGGTAATGTTAGCTAGGAAATGGCTGAATGCTAACATTAACTACGGAAGCTAATGGATTATCAAATATGTTGTTTTAGCTTGAAGCTAAAAGCCTCCAGATTTTCCCTTTCAAATGTCTTTTCAGTTGCTGGTCAATCAGGAAGTGGTGAAATTATAGTGATTCATCAGATTCTCTATGTTTATATGATATACAACCTGGAACACAGCAGTGCGACATTTGAACTTCCCACCCTGAGTGCGACATCAGAGGAAAATGGCCACTGTGTGATGACAGTGAATTGGAAGACCAAAAGTAAATTCTCTGTTTTCTCTGTGTTTTTGACATGCTGTTTTTTCTTCTTCTACCCATCAGCCTCCCTGCACCTAAGATCGTTTTCAACCGCCTGAACGGTAAGAAGTACCATCACCCTGCTCCGGCTCTCCCCGCAGACACCCAGCAGGAAGAGAGCTTCACCCCCGCGCACGAGGAAAACGTCAAGTTTGTCTATGATGGTAAGGAAATGGATGAATGGTCTGACTGGAAATACGAGACAGCACTTCTCATTGTCTCGCTGTATCCAGACACCTGTCCCTCGCCAACCAGTTGTTTTGTGAATGACATTGTTTTACTATCAAGGGCTTAATTAAAAACTACGAACCAGCCTCCTCCTCCTCCTCCTCCTCCCCCACCCGTCTCAGACCTCACCCACACAGCTGCTCTGATACTGATAGCCGTGATAGGAACCAGGAGAAGAAAAATGCTCTCACACCCACATAACACGCTGAAGGAAATTTTTGGCTTTGACTAGCACCCACCAGCCACTCGGAGGAATAAGAGTCTTGTTGTCTGAGCTTTGAGAAAAAGGCAACAAAGAACTTCTGACAGGATGAAGAGTTTTGTTCTGTGCGGGTGACCCAGTTTTAAAGTTTCTTTCTTACACATTCACAGGTTTGTTTGCTCCTCATTTGGCTCGGCTGTTCTCACGTTCTGTGTCCTGTTAGTAGCTGGTGTTGAAGCTCAGCCCCGGCAGCTCATAAACAGCTTCAGTGACCTTGTGGTTGAGTGGACGAGGACTCTGAAAGACAACCCAGCCCCCCTCCTCTGTGCTGAGAAAGATTGTGCTGTTCAGAGTCGATTCATTCTTAAGACTTCAATACGTGGTACACACAACATATCCATTAGTTTTCTGAAAGTCATGACCTGGAGGCACCTACCAGAGATAAAATCAGTCATAGTCCACACACACACACACACACACACACCTACACACACACACACACACACACACACAC
>JAJHUR010109738.1:959-12277 GCA_027495735.1 Lutjanus campechanus | reverse complement strand
GAAATGATGCTGTTTTATTGTTTCTCCCACTGCTGAGCTTTAAATCTCACGTTTTTTTTCCTAAGGATTGGTTTGCAGAACCGTCTTTCTTATCAGCAAAACAGACGGATTAACTGCCAGGCGCGCATATGCAAGATGACAAATGTATGTTAAATCCAGAGGTGAGAGCACATCTGTCGCCGTCTCTTCACATAAACCTTCAGAGGGCTGAAGCTGCAGAGAGCAGAGGCAGAACATGGAGGAAGAACACTTAAACATGCAGACATTTATCACCCAACTTGTGACTGCTACATGGACAAACAAGACATCTGCCATAAATTGTGACAGGCCGCGTAGATGCAGAGACACATAAAGGACAGCTGACGGAGGAGACGGGAACAGACAGGCCATTTCAGAACTCATAAAGCTGGAGGAAAGTCAGAACCGCCATAAAAAGAGTCACAACACAGTCTGAGGCGTCCTCAGTCAGGATCATGTCTGCCTGGAGTTCACACACTGATTCTGAGAGTTCATGTTGGTTTAACTCATTTCTTCATTACCTGAAAGGAAGTTTAAATTTAGACAAATAATCTAAAAGTAAGAAAACACAAGAAAACGATGCTACAGTGGTTTGCAGAGTGTGGCTAACGTTAGCAGTGCTAGCAGCAGCAGCCTGCTCTCCTTGCAGGTTAACGTCCACCTGCATAAACTAAAACTTGTTATACAAGAGTGTGTGTGTGTGTGTGTGTGTGTGTGTGTGTGTGTGTGTGTGTGTGTGTGTGTAACGTTATATATCTGTGGACGTAGCAGAGCAGTGTGTGTACAGTTCAGGTCATTTGTCAGTAAATAAAGACTACAACTCATCAAGACACAAGTCAAGTTCCTGTGTCGTGTTTGTTCAGCTCGGACAGTATCAATGTTTTCATACCTTCATACCTTCCTGACGTTTCACCAGGACATACGGTAAAAACAAACAAATCAAATCAACAAATAAATAAAAACAGTTCTTTTTTACTGTTTAGATCTCCTTAATCTTTATGTTTTGTCAACTATTTTGATAACATTTACATGTATCTACGTGTTTCCTTTAGGAGCTCCTGTATGCATGAACATTTTGTTAAAATCTTGACTTCAACTTGTCCAAAAGACATAATGATGCACAAACTGAGTTGAAGAATCATGGAAACACACTGGTGTTGATAATGACTCCTACATTTCTGGCATTGTGACGACTCAGACTGTCCCGTCTCCGTCTCTCTACGATAAAACAAAACAATAATACCCCAAAAACCAAAGTTTGGACCAAAGTGCCCTGAAACAGGAGCTGGAATCTCATCTCTGAGGAACTTTAATGACTTTGTCGAGCTCCCACACTTGGATAGGTAGTAATGAATCTCAAACAAGGCTCTCATTTGTTTTTGTTTGTTGGCTTTTACAAACTATGTTCCCATGCAGAAGATTTAATTTTACAGTTGGAGAGCTTCGTCTCCACAGTCAAGGAGAAATATCTCCGTCTCTTTCCCTCCCTCCTCGTCTCATTTTCTCTGTCTGTGAGCTGAGATACTGACCTGTACACACACACACACACACACACACACACACACACACACACAGACAGTGTGTAATGAACTGCTTGGTTTAATTAACTGGGAGTACAGACTTCATTGACGAGAGACAAACTAATGACTTTTTCTCTCCTACATTGGTTCTGCAGTGACACTCAGGACTCATCAGACTCGTCTGCACATTAATTTGAGTTTGAATCAGTCAGATTTGTTACTTAAGTCATAAAGAAGAAGGAAGAGGAGAGAAAAGGACGGAGAGAGATGTGCAGTATATCACAGCTTTACATTTTCCATCAGTACTTAGAAAGTTTTTGTAGGTTTAGTTTCATATTTTTAGAAATGAGGCAGAATCAGGGGACCCATACGCAGATATTTGCATATAGAGATGAATGCTGTGAAATCCTGCAAACAAAACAAACCAAAGGCTGGGAGAGTTTAAAGTCCTGACCCGCAGGCAGCACTCGGCACTTGTGTGTCAACTTCACAGCCACGTTTGGCACAAAGATCGCTGTGGACGACAGACTGGGGTCAAAGGTTGGAGCTCAGTGTGAGTCAGACAGTTCAGAAGAGCAGCGCCGACTCTTGGTCTCAGCTGCCGACGCGGGCCGTCTGAAAGGTAGATCGAGGTCCAGGCTGATGAAGCTGCAGGAGGACGAGTTTTCTGATCTTATTTGGGAAATGAAGTGTGGATAAAAAAAGAGTGCAGAGCAGAGTGAGCCCAGAGGTCAGCACAGTCGTTTAAATCACATTAATAATGAACACTGGCTGCAGCGTCGTCTCAGTGAATGATGGGAAAATGACACGTCACCCTGAAACTGACAAGGATTTACTGGAGGTTAAAAAATGTAGTTTAAGTTTGATTTGACTGTTTTACAGCAGTCAGATGAACTCACTGATGCTTCTTCATGTCTCAGTGTTCATCCTGAACCGAATTTAGGTCAATGAATACACGCAGCTGCTAACCCTAATTTTAAGTTATAGTTCCTTCATGTTACATCACATATTAAGGTTGGGTGATTGGATGAATATATCCCTATATAATAGCTCCCTCCAGCAGTACCTGCATGCACTGCAGTTCCCCTGGAGAACTGTGTTTTTCTTACAGCTTCTCAAAGTTTTCATGATCATTTATGTGTTTTAAGTTTCGTGACGTCCTTGAAAGCTGCAGAAATGTCACCGTTTGATTTTTAAAACACCAGAAAGTGAAGAAAATCTGAAACTCTTCACTTCTGAGATGTAAAGCTTTTGGTGTGACTGCAGCTGTAAAGCAGAGAGGTAAAAGCCGGTCTGTGGTACATGAGCCGTGTTTGAGGTGTGGATATGAGTCAGAGCCGTAGCTGGAGACCGTCCTGCGGCTCGCTCGTCGAGAGGCGACAAGCTGAGAGATCCACACGCACAGACAGAAGAGGTTTCCACTGTTTGCTTTGTCTACTGTGAATGTGAGAGGACGGCTGAAGCCAGCAGGGAGGAAATGAGCCCGACGACTTAAAAACCACTGAACTTCTCAAACAGGAGAGAAGTTTGTCAAACAGTTTCAAAGCCTGCGCCGCTACTCTTTCTATAAAAGGGGAGCAGGGAGGAGGTAGAGACAGGTAGAGGGAGTCTGAGTGAACAGAACGAGGAGCAAATGATTGTATAGAATACCCCGGCTGTACAGATTTATGAGGACAAGCGTCTCTCTCCAGGAGAGAAGCTTTCATCCCTTTTGGATGTGAAGGGAAGCCTTGGGCTGAGGGAGACGTGGGGAAAAGCTGCTGCAAGTGCGTGAGGTAGCTGATAATGTGTATTGTGTATATCCTGTATGATGATGAGTACAGTGTGTGTAGAGCAGAGTTTCACAAAGTTTTCTTCTGGCCTCAGACACTTTGTTGAGGAGAATTCACAAAAACGACAAAACATCTCAAACCTGTTTGTGTTTTAAAAAGAAAAATTGAAGCTCAGTGAGGCCGGAGACTGTAACATCTCACCAGCCTGTTCCAGAGCCTTCAAGTGCTACTCAAGCTTTAATCAGTTGTCATGGA
Organism: Lutjanus campechanus; assembly: GCA_027495735.1. NCBI lineage: Eukaryota > Metazoa > Chordata > Actinopteri > Lutjaniformes > Lutjanidae > Lutjanus > Lutjanus campechanus. Next base: position 8,712 of record JAJHUR010109738.1, on the reverse strand, counting down.
GATGAAGAGTTTGAGTTTACGTTGTTTTGTAGAAATATTTCCAGGGTCAAGAGCTCAACATCCTGCTGATTCATTTGTTCTTGAAGCTTCACCAGTAGTGAAGCTAAAAATGAGTCAAGTAATGAAACAGAGATGATTCAGGATCGTTACAGATTAGAGCAACTACTGATTATACTGACAACACTAAAATGTCAGAAAATGATAAAAAAAAATGTCAATCAGTGTTTGACATCCTTCAGTGTCGTCAGCTGGAAACGAGAATCTCCTTTTCTTTACGTCTCTGAGGAATCACTGACCTCGTGAGTTTCGATGTAAAATCTGCCGCCGTTATCACCGTAAACTGCAGAAACGCAGCGTGAGAATGGAAAGTTTGGCAGGCGTAGCAACAGTAACTAAGGAGGGCGGGGCTTAGAGAAGGGTCAGTTCTCCAGACAGTGACTTGCATTGACTTTTTACAAGAGAGCCGGCAGGGTGACGTCTTTGATCAGACATGTCCGTCCTCGTATACAGCTCCTCTGTGTTAATGTCTGCATAATTCAATTATTCTGTTCATTATCCTTTAGATTAGTCAACTAATTATTTCATTTGTGTGTTTAATGCAGTTTTGTTATATTTACAGCCTTCTGAGTCATGGTTCTTGATATCAGGCTATAATAAAACTTCAATAAATATCAGAAAATACAGAGAAAATCCACTCTAAAGTATATCACCTTCAGATTGTCCATCCAACATTTCCAAACTCAAAGATATTTAATTTACAATGAAATGAAACAGCAGAACAGCACAACCTCCGTCTGGAGGATCTGGAACGTGGGAATGTTTTTATGCATTTTTGCTTCATGAATTATTGATCGATACAGCAAAGAAGAAAATCGACTCAGGGTGGAGCTTTGTGTGCAAAACGTACAACACAGGATTATTCATGCACACAGAGTGTGATTTAGTTAAATTTAATCTAAAAACAAAAAAATATTTTAAACTAGTGCTGCTGCATCATTAGTCCGTATCAAGAGGAATTTATTCTACTCGGTGAATCAAATGAATCTCATCTGATGTAATGTTTTCTAAGCTACACAGTCCATGACCACACATACCATCCAGAATTTAGGCAGGATTTCCTCGGCGGTTACACAGTCGCATCGTGTTTCTTTATGAATCAAAAGGATTTATAGATGCGTTTTTTAAAAAAGCACAATTTCATGTCACTTCTTGTTTTTCCTCAACTGGCAGAGAATCACAATCTAATGTGGCTTAACTCTCAAACACTGACTTAAAGTGTTTCATACATTACATTTATTGATCTATTTGAGGTCTGCTGCAGTGAAATGCAGTCTTATGAAGGAGGCGGCTGCGTCTGCGGCACCAAACGTCTTTTCAAGAGTAAATAAAGTCAGCTGCCTGACGGAGGGTTAATGTTTCCTGTGACACACACTCACCCCGGAGTCACACACACACTCAGCGTGTTGATTCTGCACCACACAGGAGTGAAGATGCAGCAGAGGATCAGCTGCTCCTGATTTAACATCAATGTGATTCACATTATTCATAAAGCCGAAGCTGTAAGTGCTGTTTTGTTTTGTTTTTTCCTCCCCAGGTGCTGTTTGGAGAAAGAGATCGATTCTTCCTCACGTTTGACTGCAGGGTTCATCGTTTATTCTTCTTGAAAAACCTGAAAAAGTCTTTGGTGGTTAACTCACAAAACAGCTAAGAGACAGATGTTGGACATGAACATCTGTAAAATATAGTGAGATCTGAAGTTTGACTCACTTTGTCTTCACTTTACTCAGCTCATGTTTATTTTAATACACTGAATATTCATTTATCTGAACATCCTGAGTTCATCTAACTGAAGAAAAGAAACAATAAAATATGTCCAAACTTTTCAATTTAAACATTATTTTATTGTCTTTTATTGAAAACATTTGGTTGTTTATTTATTTAGAACATTTTGTTATTAATTCAGAATATTTTGTTATTTATTTGGAAGATTTTTTTATTCTGAACATTTTTTGTTTTGTTTAGAAGATTTTATTTATTCTGAATATTTTGTTGTCGGGAGCAGAAAGTTTATTTCTGACCTTTTTTTTTTACTATGTTTACTTGCTTATTTATAACTAGTTAGCTCTGTGTGTGTGTGTGTGTGTGTGTGTGTGTGTGTGTGTGTGTGTGTGTGTGTGCATTAAAAAATCATTGCGTGTCTGCTGGTTGGTGTTAAATTATCCAGGTGTTGATGATATTCTGTCCACTCTCTGCACACTGGCTCTGGATCGGAGGCATTTTGCACATACAAGGTTTTCCCTCCAGTGACATAAAAATGCACATTAACTTGCAAACACACAAACCTCTCTGCACCCATAAAAACACACACACACACACACAAACATCACACACACACACAAACATCACACACACACACACACACACACACACACACACACACAGATTTAGCAGAGCCTGAGTGCAGTGTGAGAACATGAAAGGCTGTTTGTGTATTTGTTGATTGTGCTGCACATAGTTTGTGCGTTTGTGCGTTTGACATTAGTATCGTTTCTCAGGGCGCTCGCTCGTCTGTTCTGCAATGCTAAGCAGCCTCAGCCGGGTATCGCTGCGGCCCGGCAGAGCGAAGGTTGACTTCTAACACACCATGTGAGTGTTGTGTTAAGAGCAAGAACATGTCTGCCCTGCAGAAACATGCCGCTCCCACCTGCACTAAAAAATTCACACTGCATCATGGGAAATAGCATTAAAGGTTTTTTTTTTTCTTTCCTTTTTCTTGTCCTCTTCTCTGTCTGTCTTCATGCAGATTACTCCCCCACCCTGGGGTTCGTCTTTTTCTTGCACTTTGGATGGAAAACATTACCTAATGAGCGTCTCATGAAGCCGTGTTTTTGGATTCATCAGTGAGCGTTCAGCATTTTAACCACTCGAGTCTGAAGAGTTGTGTAACTTCTGTGAGACCCTGACTAAACTCCATCACCTTAACTACACTGAGGTCTGAACAAAACAAGTCTAAATCCTCGGGATCAACACCCGTTACACCCCAAAATAACAACAGTGATGGATGAGAGAAGTTTACTAAAGGCTGCTGAAGGATATCGACGAGGACTCAAAAGATTAACTGATCAGAAAACTCAATGCAAGAGTCAAAGATAGAAGTACATCGACAGACGAACACAGATCTGATGACCCAGTTTCTGTGTGAAATTCACCAGAAATTGATGCAGCTTTTAAAAAAACAACTTTTCTAAGTAACACTATCTGTGTGTGAGGCTTCGGCGGTATAAAGCTGCTACAGCATATTAAGATATTCTGACAGGATGATTTTCAATCCCGTCATAAACACAGATGCTTCTCTGTCAGTTAAACTGAGAGAGAGATGCTGTATTGTAGTGTGCAGCACACACCACCAGGGGGCAGTGTCTCTACTGTCTGATGGACAAAGAAGCACAACTGAGCTGAGAAACATGGCGTCTGTAGGATAAAGTTACAGGACTAACTGGTAGGACGTCACGATACCAGAAATTTAGTATTCAACACCATTACTGCAGATTTCCCATGATCCTCCACACCTGATTCAGTACCACGGTAAAAGACATAAACGAGAATAAAATTCAGCCATTTTTTCACCAATATGCACCAAAATAACTACACACATACACAGTGCCCAGGCGCACAAAAAAGTCTCTTGATCCCATCACCTAAACCCAACAGGAAGTCGGCCATTTTGAATTCTGTAGTCAATTCTGGCGACATCCACACATTGTATTTCAACAAACTCCTCCTACAGGATTCATCATAACCACTTCAAAACTGGTGTGAGCCATCTAGACGACTGTGTGATCAAATGTTATTTAAAGATTCAGTTATCATTGGAGGGCGTGGCTGCGGCGTGATGTCGAGTTTTGATGTCTCGCCAAGAAACACGAAATAACGATTGATCAGAGCTCCAGCCTGAACACATCTACATGATATGATGCCTTAAGACCTTCATAATGCTGATTTGTGAAAAATGTGATGTCTCACCAAAAGGTGTTGCCATGACGGCACAGCCAAAAACCAGGAAGCTGCTTTAACTTAAGTGAACGTGGTCGAATTGGGAAGAAAGTTCACGTTTGAAAACAATCCAGGCTTCACCAACATGTACAAAAATCAGTAAGTACATCAGTCATGCTAAGACGCACAAAAAAGTCTCCTGGACACATAAACCCAACAGGAAGTCGGCCATTTCTAATTAAGTGGTAAATTTTGGCGTTTTACACGTGTTGTATTTTAATGAAGAGAATTCATGTGGCGCCAGGGTGCGAGGGCCTGTCCAATGCTTCTTGCAGCTTCAGTTTTCCTCTTATTGTTTTGTCCAAGAACAAATATAAAAGAAAAATCAGAAAACATTCTTGCATGTGTTCCAGTGTTCTGATTTAGATGAATGAGGAGCGTCACTGTCGCTCCACAACTCTCTGCACATACAGAGTGAAAACAAAGTTATTTTTGTGAAAGAAAGTATGAATAAAGTATCCTGTAGGATCAGGCTGCAGAAAATGAAAAGAGAACCGGACTGTGACCCGCGCAGGTCACTGCTCTGATTGGTGTTTTCCTTCAGCGTGAACAGGAAGTGCTGAGGAGAGTCGGTGAGTTTTCCTGTTCAGCCTCTGAACCAGGTCACAAAGTTCGTCTTTGAACTTAAAAAAGGTTTCGACCAGCTTCTGTTCATCTGCCTGCAACACTCGCGGGCTTTTAGGTGACTCATCTCCGCTAATAACAGCCGCGCACACACACACACGCTGTGTTTCTGAGTTCATGTTACTACACACGCTGCCTCCTGATACCTAGAAAATCTTTTCTTAGTGAGACTCTCTGCTCATGTGTGTTTGTTCATGACCAAGTGTGTATTTTCTCAGAATTTAATCTCAGTCCCAGTAAGCACTGCGGGTTTAAAATGGGCTTAACAACACCGGCCTTAAGTACATTTTCAAACAGCGAGGAGGACCTGATGTAACCACCTCTCATCGAGCAATAATCCAGGGCGATGAGCCAAACAAGACGCAGGCCTTGAAGATGGTTTTTCCTTTGTTATAAGAGGGCTTCTCGTTCGCTGTTGTATTGGATAAGTATTTGCAGTGCTTTAAGAGGGGATTGGTCGGAGGCGGAGGAGCGGCTCTGTGGTTGGATGATCAAAAACGAAGGGGCTTAAAGTGGGATGAAGGTGATCAAAGGTGATTTCTGCAGCGCTCAGCGGCCGAAACCTCGAGAGGTCAGGGAACAGAATGACGGAGAGAGGAAGAAATAACTAGAAAGCAGCAGGCAGACGGTGAACAGGTGCAGGAAACAACTCAGAGGAAGGTGGAAAGATGATTTTTAGAAGCAATAATTGTCATAATATTATGAACATTGATGCATTTAAAGTTGTTGGAATTCTGCAATTTTTCCAGGACTGAAGTCTGCTGCACCAACTTTAATGAGTGTGAAGCATTAAGTGCAACACACACTCACTGCATGCTCGTGTGTTGCTCCAAGAGCTCAAACAATTCAGGCCAAAATATATTTGATATTTGCATTATGGCTGCCTGGCACGAACTGATCATCATCAGCACATCCATCAGTAATTAGCCATCTTTGTCCCTCCTCCCACCTCCTCCCGTCTTCTCAAGTCTCAGCTGGAAGATGATGCACAAGCGACAAATTCACTACGTTACCTACACTGCATACGTAATATACTCACAGTGTCAGGAAATTAAATATTTTCACACCTATGTTCCTTTTTAAACAGAGAAATACAATCATTCACCTTCTGAATTCATGTTTCTCTCTTTTACTGAACTGGGTGTCCACTCCTCCAACAGTCACCAGCTCTGGTTTGGTCAAATTAAATCCTTAATTCACTGCATGAAAACAGTGTAAAGAGTCTGCAGGCTGTTTTCCTCTCACAGAGCTGAAGGTGTGTTTTGTCCACCAGTCATCAGACATCTGAGCTGTCTAAGCAGTTTTATCAATCACCGGTCCACAAAATATTAAGGTCAGTCTTTTCCATCTAGTTTATACAGTCTGAGTTCTCTGGTGCGCCCTCTAGTGCAATCCTTCAGTAACACGTTTAATTTATAGTCACTATAAGAACAGTTCTCTTCACATCGCAGCCGGTTGTCTACATGAACACATGGTTAAAAAAACAAAGTATAAATCTAATTCTAAAATCACTAAATCTTCTCGCAATGGAGAAAATACTGAAAATTTGGGGTTTGGAGCCATTTTCTGGATTAAAAAAAAGCAATTTGAAGACACTGACTTGGCATTTTAACTACTTTCTTATATTTTATAGACCTATTGATGAATCAATTAATCAAGAAACATAAACAGCAGATTAGGGCTGCAGCAATATTATCAAAATCACAATATGGCCAAATCAGAGAACGAGAACTTATCACTCATTTTGGAGCCATTTATAAAACAAACATGCTTTACTTGAGATAACTGGAGTGAAATGAAGAAACTGATGGGAGATCTGTGCAGGAGTGAACTTTACAAAAGATACAAACGGATCATTCAGAACAAACTGTGATCTGTCTAAACCAAAGAAGAAGAAGAAGAAGGGAAATAAAACACGGCTCTCTGTGAAAACTCTGGCATGTGGCAGTCTGGATTATTACATTTATAGCTGTCGGTATTATTTCCATCTGTCATCACACATGATTCATCACTTATACGCATCAACACAACATTCAGTCAGTGCATGGAGAGGACGTGATGAGCAGTGTGGGACAAAATGGACATGACAGGAGAAAAGAGAAAGACAGAGCTGTGAGGGAGCACATTAAAAGGAGAAAAGTCTGAGAGGAAAGCGCCGTTAAATGCTGCAAAATTACAGATATCTCCACGAGAAAGAGACGTGACTGGTGTTTAAAATGACTACTTTTCCTGAGTTGATTCTGTTTTAAAAATACTCAATCATGCTCTGTAGGAAAGCAGGACACGTGTGTGCATGGACACAATCTGCAAAATAAAGAGTTCAGTCTATAAAATGCACACACAATTTCACAAATTGCTTCTTTTGTCCAACAAACAGCCTAAAACCCAAAGACTCTTGATTTACTGCCTCAGTTATGCTCACATCTAAGAAGCTGCAACCAGCAAATGTTTGTTTGAAATGACTGATCAATGATCAATCCAATTTATCGACTCACCGCTTTTTTTTTGCCTTTATCATCCTAGGAGAAAAAATATTGCCTCCTGTAATTAGGCAATGTTTTGTTACTGAGCATCATGGGAAATATTTCACTACCAACGTCCCTCTGGAATATTAATCCTGAGTGAAAGTTCAGACTGAAGACGACAACACAAACACCTCTTAATAATGATGGCAATGTAGTCTGTGTGTGTGTGTGTGTGTGTGTGTGTGTGTGTGTGTGTGTGTGAAGTGCAGCAGGGTGCCCAAAACAAAGATGGCGGCAGTAAAAATCAGCAGCGGCGGCTCTTAAATCTGCCAGTCCATTTTACAGCTGCCTCGACTTTTATGGCCGCACTGATGGAGAGACAGGCGCCAAAGATTGCCTTCATGATTGGCTGCAGCTGCACACACACACACACACACACACACACACACACACACACACACACACACACACACACACTTCCTCCGACAGCCATCATCACACCATTGGAGGTTGTTAAAAGAAAAAAATCAGGCAAAAAAATAATAAAATGGAGATTGCAAGACAGAAGGTTGAACATGAATAAGTCAGGGAAACTGCAGATTCATTACTGC
>JAJHUR010109735.1:0-13384 GCA_027495735.1 Lutjanus campechanus | reverse complement strand
ACCAGCTGGGTAAGTGATATGACTCCTGTATATCACAGTTCACCCCCAGATCAAAAATACATAGAAGAGATGTGAAGAGATGTGTGCCTTCTGTCAAATATAATGGAACCAGATGCACTGTATACCTGAATACCTTCAGCAAAAAACGAGCCAATCAGTTGCCTCATTTTTGAGTTAATAAACTCAAAAGTTGGAGGTTATTAAAGCTTAAATATTCTTGTTGCTTACAGTTAAATTACATTATTTATCAAGCCAACTCAAATATTTTCAGTAAATGCAACTCAGAATTTTCATTCACTCCTCTCATTGCAATAAATTAACAGAGCGTATAAAAACCCATTATTTCATATTCAGCAAGGTTCATATTAATCCAGAATTATTAGTTTAACGAACACAAAAGAAATAAAATTCTACTGGCACTCATTTTAATACATTTTTTAAGTTAGTAAAACTTCAAAAAACAAATTTTAAGTTCTTCATACTTCATGCAGCAGTGTCTCTTTCCAGAAATCATGACCTGGTTACTCAAGATAATCCACAGACCTTGTTGTGAGCAGTTTCATGTAGGAACTACTTTCTCTCTTGTAGAAATAAAATAGTTCCAACATGAAACTGCTCCAAGGTCTGCGGATTATCTTTGGTAACCAGGTCATGATTTCTGGAAAGAGAAAATGGTGTCGAGTTTTTAAAATGAATTTCTGAACACTACAAGCTCAGTGCCATCTAGTTACATCATACTGGAGAGAAGACATCTTTACAGCTGATATCTCCAAAACTTTGTAGCAACTCGCTACAAAATAATCCACATGGATAACTGGCACAACAGGTAAGAAGAAAATTATGTATTCCTGATTTTGGGGTGAACTGTCCCTTTAATTATCTGTGTATTATTTGGGTGTGCCTTAAATATCTCTCGGCTTATTAGTTCTGATCTCTATGTTGCAGGAGAATTTGCACGAACCGACAGCTGCTGCCGAACCCACGACCACTGTCCTCACGTCATCCACGCCTTCTCCTCAAACTACGGCCACACTAACTTCAAGTGGCACTCCATCTGTCACTGTGACTGTGACAACGCGTGAGTACAAACACTTTTTTATATCAAGACTCACCTCTATGTAGGAGGCAAAAAACTGGGCCAGCTCAAACCAGCTCTGTGTTTAGGACACTATACAGAATGCATTAACATCAACTTTTAGAAGAAGTTTCAGAAGGATAATTAGCATAGAATTTTTAAAAAAGCATGAGAATTCACTAAACTTAAATCAAATCAGTTAATTCAAGCATGTTACAATTTAATGGTAAAATAGTCAGGCTGGTAAATGCACCAGAGACATAACTGATTGTTGAGTCTCAGAATGTCAAACATGGATATTTTGGGTTGGCAAAGCGTCTCGAGCACAGCAAAATAATGAGAAAATAAGGAGCAAGAAGAGGGCTGGTTCTCTGCAGATACAGACGCCACCACACACTTCATATGTGGTGATATTTTTGAGTCTATATATTGTTTTGTTTTGGGAAAATCCTACATTATATGCATTTAAGTTGCAGCTTTTAAATAATTTTGACTAACGTTACCAGTCAAATTTTCACAGTAATGATGAGTGATGTAATGATCATGTGTTCTCCATTAGAGATCTTACTGTAGGATTAATGGATATTGTTTTAATAAACAGCTTCTGGGTCAGGGAATTTGCCAAAAAGGTCAATAGTTAAATAATAATGAATGATAAATAATAAATAGTAAGATACACTGAACATGCAAGGCTCTTCTTCATCTTTTGGCTGTTCCCCATCAGGGGGTTTCCACAGCTCGTCATCTGATCTCACACTGAACCTGATGCCTTATGATCTTTCATGATCTGAATATTTGATTTGGCCGGATGCCCTTTCTGATGCAACCCTTGCCATTTATCCGGGCTTGGGGCCGGCAATCAGGAGTGCACTTGTGCAGTTCAAAATGTGGACAGGAGGTGGTAGGAGGAGGAGATGGGGACAGAACCGCTGACCCCTGTGATCAGAGAACGCTCCACTGTACCTCCTAAACCACAGCGAGCTCTGTGAACATACATGATTGATGTCAGAAAATATCAGGAGCAGCAAGTGATAAATTACAACAAAGAACAAGAATAAACGAGGAACTGCATCTTAACAGTATAGCAGTGATTATGATGCCTGATTTGACACTTAAAAATTGGGTTTATAGGTGAATACAAAATTTTGAATAACTTTAAACTAAATTTTGGAATGCTTGGTGCTGTAAATACCTTGCAAATGCATAACATCCCTGGACAAGTTGTATAGTTTAGAGAAAGCAGGGATTATCTGCAGGAGGGGAATCATTACAACAAGTCAAACATAGAAAATATGTCCTTTTGGGGGGGTTACTCTTATGAGTCAAACTGCATCACTAGGGTTGGAATTTCGTGACGGCCATGGCCAGCATGTCCCCCGAGTTTGGGCTTATGCCCATAAAAAAAGTTATGCCCTGCCGCTGCAATGGCCTTGACCCCTGCCTGCACAGCACCAGCTGATTTCACCATTTTCTTCTCCTGCCTCTTTAGTGCCAATATGGTTTTAGGACACAAGTGTCTTTTGTTGAGTTTCTGAATTCTTGTTGGGCGACATCAAGTGAAACAGAGCACACATAACCTGTAGTGGGTTCAGTTTTGAGCCTGGTATGAACCACTGGAACACTGGGCTATTTCTGACGATAGTTTGACGAAAATCCAGCACTGGCCAATAGAGATGTTCTGATACCATTTTTTCGTTCCAAATACTGATTCTGATACCTGAAATTTGCATTTCCTGATATGCATGTTGATGTACAGTATAGTACCTCAAACAAGCCAATTTTGTGTTCAGGAAATCCTACATTTTTTTGAAGACTAAACTTTCGTTTTCTCCGTTTGTCTCTGCAGGTTGAAAGACTGTCTGAGGAAAGTCAACGACACGTCTTCCAGGGTCGTTGGTCAGGCGTTCTTCAATGTCATCGGTGTACCCTGCTTTGATTTCGCTTATGAAGAACAGTGTGCAGAGCGGCACTGGTATGGCATGTAAGTATCAGTATGATCTGGTGTTAAACTTTTAAGCAGATTTGCGACATACTGAGCTGTATTACTTTCTTAAATCACCGCACACAATCTCCCCCTTCCTCCTCTTATAGGTGTAAACGATATGAGAAGTTGCCCATTGCTGTGCTGAGAGACGCGGTCCCGTATGACTTTGGCGGCATTGATGTCATCGATGTGCTGACGCTGGCTCCTCCCAAGAACACAGACTCCAAGAAAACTAAAGAAGAAGACAAACCAGAGACTGCAACGCAGTCTACGATGTCAGGCCCTGAGGAGCCTTCGCTCAGAAACGTCGTCACCGCTGCAGAGGACTTCATTAAGGTCCTCGCTACCGTCTCCACCTCCCAAAGCTCCACCACCGACTCTGACAAAGGTGAGACGCAAAGCTCAGAGAAGAAGAAGAGGAAGAACGCAGAGAAGAAGAAGAAAAACGGCAAAAAGAAGAAAGGAAAAGGAAAGTGGAGGAAGAGAAAGCAGAAAGCAGAAGCAGGTGTTAAAACCGAGGAAGGAGCTGCGGTTTCGACCTCTGGCGGCAAAGCAGAAGAAGCCAACGCTCTGAGTAACTTCATCAGCGAGTCAAATAAACACGACCAATCAAGTCGAGACACAAACAGAGTCGATGACACTGAATATGAGCTTGGAGGAAAAGACGAGCCCTCCAACGAAGTCATGAAGGATGAACCAGCGATGGATAAGGAGACTGTTTCCATGACATCGCCCATGAAAGTCCAGAAGAAACCAGCAGAAAAAGTCACCCTTTCTACGCTAACAAGCTCGACAACTGTTGCTCCAGAGAAAGCAAAAAACAGACGGCTAAGGAAGGGCGGGAGAAAGAAGAGCAAGAAGACTCCTCTTCCTTCTTCTGAAGAGCTTGAAATGAGCACAACAGATATCGCTGTCCCCACCCCAGAGGCACTGCCGGAGCAACAAAGCTTTGGGAGTGACCCTGAAAAGCGACCCGTCGTCAGCACTGCCAGAACCCCCATTGTAATCCCCAAAGTCAAAAGGAACAGGTCAAAGGAGAGAGGAGACAGAGAGGGAAGGAAAAAAAGGAGGAAAGACGGCTCGGCTTCTCTCATTGTGGCCGCTCCCAGTGAAAATTCCTCTGTGGACAATCTGAAAGTCATCCCTCCCACCGGGGCTCCCACGGTGCCATCGCTGCCCACAACGGAGCAGCAGGTTTCACACAGGCTGGACATTTATGGAGGGAGGATGACCGTCCAGGGTACATCTGTGAACTCCTCTTTTACTTCTCTGAAGAGGCAAAAGTTGCGAGGGAGAGGACTGAAAAGCAGGAGGAGGAAAACTGCTTTGCCTCTTTTGAGCGACAGTGCGCTTCCTTTTCTTCCGACTCCGGAGACGAGTAATGCACCGAGCAGCCCTACAGCTGCTGGTGGAATTAGGCCGACAGTGGAAACAGAAACTCACACTGAATGGAGGCTTTTTAGCACAATCACAGCGGCCCCTTCAATCATTACAAAAAGACACAGGCAGACAATCAGACAGCAGAGAAAACCTAGAAAGAAAGCTGTACCTGCTGCTCTCAGTGATAGAGTTTCTACTGTTGAACAAACTGAACAAACACCAATGACATTTACAACCGCAGCACCCAAAGTCGCCGCTACCGAAGAGCTACAAAGATCTGAAAAGCCCTCCGTGACCATGAGTCCAGTTCAGTTATCTATTGAGAGAGTAAAAGCACAATTCAGCAGGAAGAAGCGGAGGAAAGCAGCACTGTCGATGAGACAGCAATGAGCCATGTGGTGAAAGCATGGCAGGGTAGGCTAAAAGGCAACTTAGCTGGCTAGGCTAGCTCCTGTCAACCACATAAACTTGCTTTACAATGAGTTAAATGCTATAAGAAATATTTTACAGCACAGTATAATCTTTTCTGGTTCAGTGTTTAAATCACAGAAATGGAAAGAAGTCATATTTGATTGTAATCTGAGAATCATGTTTTGTAATACTGTATTCTGCATGTCTGTAATAAAATTTATGAATGATTATGAATGTATCTGACAGTACCTCTGTTTATATGCACTAATAAAAAAACAAACAGAACAAAAGTAACATCCACCTTTTTTAAAAGAATTCTCTACTTGCACAATGTAGTGTGGTGTATATTCGTTTTTGAAGCTGCACGCCTGTTTACGCCCTGTCAGCGCTAAAGTCACCTTCACCTTCAAACTTGGCAATTTTTCATAATCACTTCACTTTTCACATTTAGCGCATAAAACTCAGGCGCCCCGAGCAGTCAGGGGTTAGGTGCTTTGCTCAAGAGCCGCCTCAGCAACGTTAGCTAGCCAGCTAGCGTTGTCATCTCCATTCAAACTCAACAGAAACTAAATAAAACTCACCAAAAACATCTTGGCTTATCTTTCCTCTGTTTCATCACCCACCAAATCTGGTTTGGTTGAAATAAATCCTTAATTCACTGAGATAGGTGTATAAATGTCCTTTCTCTATATGCCATTTCTCTTCGCTGTTTCTCTCACCTTCACCTTCACCTTCGACCTCCCTCTCGTTCCTCTCCTGGTGATATTTCAACATCTAATGCGGTGAATTAAGGGTTTATATCGACCAAACAACCGAGAGCTGGTGTTTGAATAGTGGAAAGATAAGCCAAGATGTTTTTGATTTGAGGTTTTAATTGGTTTCTGTCATGTTTGAATGAAGATGACAATGCTAGCTAGCTAGCTAACATTCCTAATCATTTTTTCTAAGATCTAAGACACTGAGGTGATTATCAAAATGTTAAAAAAAACACAATATAAAACAAATGGTAGGCTAAATAATATTTACAATATGTACCAAGCTAACAGTGAAAAATTAGGTGGCTTACTTAACTTGTCTCTGTATATAGTTGGTAGACTGTACTTTTTTTTTTATACAACTTTAATATATTTATATTTTTTCTTCCAATTGCACTATGCAATATATTGTTCTATTCTTGAAAATGAGCATCTGTAACAGTTTCTCCCCAGTGATCAATAAAGTATTTCTGATTCTGTTTTAGACTCTGCTTTAAGGATGAAAAATCACTAAGATTGTAGATGAAGGTAACATTAGCATTGACAGGAAGCAAACATACATGCAGCTCATAAAAATATATATACGTCACTACATTGTGCGAGTGGATAGTAATAGTAATAATAATAGTAATAATAGTAATAGTTTGAAAATTTGGGAAATATGCTTATTTTTCTTGCTGAGTGTTAGATGAGAATATTGATACCACTCATGATTGTATGCTGACATGAAGCAGCCATTAGCTTAAAACAGCAAATGTCATTTTTACACTTTAAAAAAAAAAACAAATTAAACAAACTATATCTGATATGTTAAGCTTATATATGAGCTTTAGAGACGGGGAGAGGCAGATTTTCTCTCCTTTGGACAGAGTTAAGTTTACTCTTTCACCTTGTTTCCATTCTTTGTGTTAAGCTAAGCTAACAGCTGCTGGCTGTGGCTTCATATTTACCATTCAGACATGAGAATGGGATCAACCTTTTCATCTGCAAGACACTTAATTTTATTTCCTAGTCAGTTCCTTTTACATTATAGATGTCTTAATTTACAAAAAATGACATTATGCACAGAGTGGGAGCGCTAGCTAGCAAGATAGACGAATACATAGATAAAAATCTAAAATCCTTCTGTGAGCACATTCCCTTGTTATCTCAGCTGGAAATATTTAATCAAAAGGAGGTGATTGGAAATATAAAACTCAGAGGCTTAACACTAACCTGCTTAACCTGATCTAAATTTTTTTGCGAACCTTTCTTTCCATACTGCGTGCGCAGGAACCATGCCAAGAAAATTCTGCGAGTGTATGTACTGTGTTCTTTTGTTTGAGGGGACTTTGGCCATAGTTGCCCCCCCCCCCATCTCCCATGATTTAAAGCAGGGTCACATTCTCCGCACAGATTAGGTGCTCACTTTGCACATTACTTTCACCTCTCGTCCACCAGGGTTGTAACACCCAGTGCAGAGGCTAAAATCCTCCCGGTCAGCTGATTCTCACATGCTTGCATAAGAAGCATTTATCTGGATGAGTTTTAATGGGTGATATGTCCAAATTAGATCTCCGTCACATCGGACACATGTAAAATGCACTCTGACACGGTGAGCAAAGATTTTACTGTACAGCATCAGATAATCTTCTGTAAATCAGTGGGAATGATCGAGGTAACAATGCAGACTTTCATGCTGCGAGCTCAAGTTCCCAGATTTTTTGGAAGACACCCAAGCATTCAAAGGAGCTCGGCATTCAGACTCAATCATAAGCTGAAATGACAGAGCGACTAACACAGTTGGATCTGTGATAAAAAAAAAACGTTTCTCACAGCCAGGGAAGAATAAGTGGCAGGAATTTTCCATTTTGTCAGCAACTTTATGACCATTGAGAATGTCGGGTTCATGTTCAGGCTTGTTTATGTTTAAGTTCATAAACCCGACATCTGCGTACAGATTTACACTTTACAACCAAACGATGATCTGCAAAAAATACCCAGAATACCAAATATAAAGAAAAATATTATTCCACACAAGTGTGTATTTTTATTCATGGTCTTTGGTCTGTTCAAATCAGATTCAACACACTTACAGAGGTACAGTACTCACACACACACACACAGGCTGGCTTCATCAATTATTTTCTCGATAACTGATCAATTGTTTGGTCTGTAAAGTGTAAGAAAATGGTGAAAAAATGTTGACCCGTGTGTCCCAAAGCTCAAGGTGACATCTTCAAATAACAATATTGTTTTGTCCACAACTCAAAGATATTCAGTTAAAGAACTAAAGAGACCAGAAAATACTCACATTTGAGAAGCTAAAATCAGAGAATTTGGCCCTTTTTCCCCCTTAAAAAGTGACTTAAATCATTAATTGATTATTGATTAATTAATTCAACCTTTATTTACTTCTCGGGGATACATTGAAGGTTGGCTCTCATTTTCGATGATGCCAAGATTTTAGGCAACAAAAGCAGAAATACAAGATAACAAGACAGGAAAAAACAGTAAAATAATAAAATAAGACAGACGATAAGAGCTCAACATCAACAACAACTGGTTAAGATAATTCCTAGTTAAACCAATTGCATGTTTTTAAAATCTTCCAAAGTTATCAGGGACTGAAGACTCAAAGTGCATTTTAAGTTATTTCATGAGTCAGGAGCACAAAACCTAAAATCAGTCTCTTAGGGAACAGAATTGACACGAGGAACATGAAGTGTAATCCAGTGGGTTTGATAAACTCCTGTTCTGAAGTGTAATAGTGACGTAATGTAAGTTAGTAATTTGTTTAGCAGTGCTTTGTAGATAAATAAACACCAGTGTTGGTCTCGTCCCACAGACAGAGACGACCAGTAAACTTTTCTATAGAGAAGACAATGTTTTGTACTGTAAGTATCGCCGGTGATGAATCTAAGAGCAGAGTGGTGTACGGCATCGAGTGGTAACAAGCTGCATGTCTATAAATTGTCACAGTCTTTGGGTTTATCTGGTCATTTCATGTTTTATTTTGTACACCTTGTCCTCCCACATTTCTTTTTCCCGCCCTTTTCGATTGCCATTTGTTTCACCTGTGTCTGATTAGTTCTTCGTCTCTGTGGTACCTGTCTTTCTCTGTTTCTGTGTCAGTTCGTCATCCTCCTTTTGTATCATCCCTTGTTTCAGACCTTTGTAGCATTTGTTGGATTTGGATCTTTAGACTTTGCGTTCCTCATTTTCCCTCACTAGATTTGTTTGTTTTGGTCAGTTTTTGCTTTGCCCCGTCTGCGTTTGGGTCCACCATCTTATTTAGTGTTACAGACATTGTCATAAATTATATCACCATGATCCAAAACACGGAGTAATACAGATTCATCAATTCTTTTTCTACTGAACATTGGAAAGCAGGATCTGTTTCTGTAGAGAAAGTCAAGTTTTCATTAAGTCATTAGTTGATAACTCATCAATTAGCTAATTTTTGCAAAATTATTCGCAAACAGCCTCCTATTTACACATCCAGCAATCACAGAGCAACATTATGATTCATCTGGAGTCGTGTTTTAGCTCTGTTTTTGGTCTCCAACAACTTCTGAGGGAAATATCAGATTCTTTAGCTGTGAAACGCTTCACTAAGCACAGCAGCTAGCTAACTCACGAGTTGCGTTTGTCCGTGATTTTGTGCTGAGGAGCAACTGTAAAGTGTGTTTTTAGAGGTTTTTCACAGAAAACAGGTGCCTTTTACATCTGAAAACAACACTACGAGACAAATGAAAGTGAAAAAAAACAGGAGCATTCTCAGCTGGGCAACTAAACAATGAACTGAAACTCGCTTGTTTAATGCCATAAAGATAAATATTAAGATCTGAGGCACCGAAAAGCAGTGAAAAGATGCCAGCACAGGGTGACATAAACTTTTTGTTCCATTAGGAAACCTGGCAGCAGCATTTTGGACAAGTTGCAGACGGAAACGGGACAGAGCTGAAAGCAGCGGGACATTAATTCTGATAACTTTCTCCAGGACTTGACGTTAAAGTAAGGAGTTGATTTTTGGAACACTTTCCTCAGTTTAAAGAAACATACCTTAAAATATATCTAAAAATGGTTTCATATGTGAGAATGCAGACTTTCTGTAAGCTATGAAGTGACTTACTGTGACTGTGAGTGGGGTGAAGATGGGTTGAAGCAGGAAGTGCTGCAGCGGTGAGGTGTTTCTGCCCTGTGGTTGATCTATGAGTAGCTTGGTGTCACACTGGGAGTAGTGAGCAGGGTTAGTGGACACCTATACACATCAAAAACAGAAAAAAAAAACTGATTAAAAATAGCTCTACTGCAAAATTTGAACATTTCCCGGGCCCATGTGAGGTGCGGCTGGTGCCTCCCCTTGCATCCATTGGCTGGATGCCCACTGAACAGGGGTCATGCGAGGATTTTGACCCGTCACTGCTCAGATGGCTTTGAAACATATGGGAGGTTGTATCGGGAGGCAACTCTGGTCAGGCAGAAAATAAGCACACAAAGGGACTTACAATCCACGCTATGTGCGACAGTGAGAGGGCGTCATGGTCTGTGGCGTCCAATTAGGTGAAGAATCCAATAATCCATTATATTCACCAACACGGGTGAGAGTTTATTGATCTAGAGGAACTGAAATGTAGTGGTTAAATTGGCTGGTGTAGCACTGATGGATGAGGGAGAGGGATCATCTGATTTAAGAAGCAAGACTCATCAAGTACTGATTCTCCAATTAGTAGTAATCTAGTAATTCATCTAAGTACACAAACAAGGCTTAGAAAGTGATTCACAGCTACAAAAAAAGACAAAAAGCAATTTGAATAAATATTTAAAACAAAGACAAGTAAAATGATTCCATCCAACAAGGCCTAAATTCTACGGCTGCAACTAACGATTACTTTCATAGTCAATTAATCTGTTGATTGTTTTCTCGATTAATAACCCAAAGAAACAACCCAAAGATATTCAGTTTATTGTCATAGAGGAGTAAAGAAACCAAAAAAAAGGACACATTTAAGAGGCTTAAATCAGAGAAATACTCAAACCGATGAATCAATTATCAGAATAGTTGGCGATTAATTTAATAATCAGTTAATTGATTAATTGTATGGTGTATTATGTGCACGCTACATGTATGATTGTGGCTACATAGCAGGTTGATAATGATAGATTTCAGTGATCTGATATTTTGTGTTTCATTAAAAAAATTGTAATATTTTGACTTTGATATTGGCTTTTAAATGAAAAACTTTCAGACATTCCTCCGCGTACCACTAGTGGAAGCTGAGAATCTAGGATCTAGATCTAGTTTTGGTGTGAGATGCCAAGGGAACAGGAACACCCTGATCACATTCACACAGTTACACATTCACACCTGGAAATTGCCCAGTACAACCACCGTCTTATCTGCCGGCCACTGCAGACTTGCCCATAAGCTTAAATTGTGATGATCTATTTTGTTCAGTAACATTTGGAAAGTGTAGAAAAGTTGAATGGTTAAATCATTCAGTCACCATTCAAGTTAGCAGAGGGCTAACTGACAGCTAAAGTAAGTCTGGGTTGTGCTTGGTCTATGGGCTGCAAGACGTGGAGGTTTATATGCAGAAGATCATCCTTCCACGTAGATGTGATGTGCTGCATGGACAAAACAAAGACATAGCAAGTCTTTTTCTGCTTCTATTGGCTACATTAGTCTTTATTTCTGGCAGGCGACGATGGCGAAAACTGGCCTCGTTTCTCTGACACACATTTTCTGTTTGGGTTTCCAGCTGGCCCAAAACATTGAACCAAGTGCTTTGCCAACGTTTGTGTATGTATTCAAATGTAGGTTCTGTGTAAATAGATGCTCATTAACATCAGAAAGACAGTGGGTGGTGGTTGGCAGCCGCCGGGCAGCTAACCTTGGCTTTCCTCTGAACTGAAGACTGAGCAGCTCTCTGCAGGCTGACAGTAGGTTTCTCTTTCAGCAGGACTTCCTCCACGCTCTGTTACACACTAAAACAGCAGCTGCTGATTTTAAGAGAATACTAAACAAATGACCTCAACAGTCTCCACATTCAACATCACAGGTGGCAGATCATATGTTATATATAAGTATTGACTACCTGCTGCTGCAAAATATTGATGCTACTCCTTTTCTGTCACAACCATTGCATTTTTTTTTAAATATTTGTGAGGACAATGTGAACTCTGAGGAGAAACTGTCTGAGCCAAACAGCTACTTTTGATGTGTTGCAGCAGGTTGAATATGTTTGTCTGCTGGTTGGGTGGACCTATTTTGTATGCAGATTAGATTAATAATATCTATTAATTAAAATCTATATTGTAAATGAAATAATTTGCTTGTCACATGCATACTCAAACACACAAGGTGCCTATGCTCACCGCCTGTTGTAGATAAGACCGAAGTTATCGTACTCGGCCCTAAACAACATCGAAACAAACTAATCAGTGATATAGTTACACTAGATGGCTTTACTCTAGCCTCCAGCACCACAGTAAGGAATCTGGGGGTTATTTTTGATCAGGACTTATCCTTTAACTCCCATATGAAACAAATCTCAAGGACTGCCTTTTTTCACCTCCGCAATATCAAAAAAATCAGGCACATCCTGTCTCAAGCAGATGCAGAAAAACTAGTCCATGCATTTGTTACTTCTAGGCTAGAGTACTGCAACGCGTTATTATCAGGCTGCAGCAATAAGTCTTTAAAGAGTCTGCAGCTGATTCAAAATGCGGCGGCACGTATACTAACAGGAACTAGAATAAGAGAGCATATTACTCCTGTACTAGCTTCACTGCACTGGCTGCCTGTAAAATCTAGGATAGAATTCAAAATCCTTCTCCTCACATACAAAGCACTTAATGATCAGGCACCATCATATCTTAAAGAGCTTATAGTACCATCCCACTAGAACACTTAGGTCTCAATTTGCAGACTTACTGGTGGTCCCGAACATCTCAAAAAGTAGATTGGGAGCCAGAGCTTTCAGTTATCAAGCTCCTCTCCTGTGGAACCATCTTCCAGTTTCTGTTCGGGAGGCAGACACCATCTCAACATTTAAGAGTAGACTTAAAACCTTCCTTTTTGATAAAGCTTATAGTTGGACTGACTCAGGTTTGCCCTGACCAGCCCCTAGTTATGCTGCTATAGGTTTAGGCTGCTGGGGGACTCCAAGACACACTGAGCTCCTCTCTTTCTTCATCTCTCTCCTCAGATGTTTATGTTCCATTAATGCCTGTTACTGACTTGATTCCTTCCCCGGAGTCTTTCTGCTTTGTCACCCTGCAGATTCTCATGGACTGTGGCCGCGCATGGATCACTGATCACTACTGCACCTTCTACTGTGGATTAATATAACTCACATAATCAATCAAACATTCATCACATTGTTGTTGCTACTATTACTATTACTATTTCTATTATCGTTATTGTAACATCTAGTATTAGTATTACATACAGCATACATATTTATATGTACTACTATTCCCTACACATAGTTTTACTGTTGATGTTCTGTTGCTACTGTTCTCTCTGCTTCTGTTCTTTTCTCTCTCTCTTCCCCCCCTCCCACCTCCTCTCTTTCTTCCCCCCAACCGGTGCCGTCAGATCGCCGCCCACCATGAGCCATGATCTGTCCGAGGTTTCTGCCTGTTAAAAGGAAGTTTTTCCTCGCCGCTGTCGCCAAAGTGCTTGCTTATGTGGGAATTGTTTCACTTGTCGGATGTAAATATAATTATTGAGTGTGGTCTAGACCTACTCTATATGTAAAGTGTCTTGAGACAACTTTGTTGTGAATTGGC
>JAJHUR010109734.1:0-26802 GCA_027495735.1 Lutjanus campechanus | reverse complement strand
CAGGAGGAGGAGTTGAGCAGGGACTCCTCACACCTTCCAGACATATTCAGAGTCATTTCAGTTCACTCAGACACCCGTAACATCTGAAAGAGAGAATTATGAAAGTATTATGAAACTGTTGCTCCAAATGATATGTGACACATTTCTGAAATAACTGACCACCGCAATTCCAATGATTTGAAACTCCTTTTTAACATGTATTTAATTAAAAACAATACAAAGAGATATTTAATATTCCAACTGATAAACTTTATTTATTCTTCAGGAGAAGGGCTCATTGCAACAACAAGGCACACTGTAAAGTTTGTAAAAAAAACTGTTTGACCCTGACTGTTTGCGATGAGCCCTTCACCTGAAGAATAAGTGCAAAATACCTTAAGTATCCAAAGAGCACCTGTATTGTGACCAACAGAAAAACCCAGCAGCGCTTCCACTCTGTTGTCTTCATGATGAACTTTGTTTTTTAGTAAATATACACTCCTTTGAAATTTGATACCCGTATCTGCTTTTACTGTAATAAGACAACCTATGAGCCTAAAGGGCATTAATAAAAGATTTACTGCTATGCTTTATGGATCTGTTAAGCTACTGTTCAGGAAAACAGTTGCCAAGTTAGCAAAACATTCTCATCTCATGTAGCTTTTCTTTTCCTCTTTTCTTTTAGCACAGTCTTCCTAAAGTTTGCCCAGTTGCCATGGAATTGTATAGTGTTCAGATCTATATTTTTGTCTGATGATTTTAAAGACTTTTCATCTATAATGGCTTAAAAGCTGAGATTGAAAAGTTTATTCTCGACCTTGGAAACAACAGTTGGCTGTTGAGATTGTTTTGCCAACTGCTGTTTTGAGCTTATCCTCCTGTGACATGACACTTTTTTTTATTAACTTGCTCTTTAGTTCATCAGGAAACTCCTCCCATGGACAGTTGGACCACTTCACTTCTTGAAAAGGGCTACTGCGCTAATAAACCACCTAAAACCACCATTTTAACAACTTTACAACAGCAGATGATGGGTTGTTTTTTGGAGGTCCTCATTTTGTAGTAAGTCATCAAGTCTGCAGTTACAGTTAAATACAAAATACATTGAAAATTGTAGAACAGGATGTTTTGTGCTTGCTTGCAATAAGTATAAAACAGTCTACAGTTATTAATGATAATAAGTCATTAAAGGGGCAAACATTAATTTCAGTTCATTCATCACAAGTAGAACACCGCCTTTAATGAAGGGGGTTTTCAAAAAACAAACATCCGATCTGCAGTTATAAATATAATAAATGTATTTTGGCTCAGGTCCAGTTGGTTTTCAGAAGTGCTCCAACAGTTCATTTTGGGGTATTCATGAGGAGCCAAAGAGATAGTTTTAAAAAAAAAGCAGCAAGCATAAATTGTTTGGCTTAGAGCTGAATGATTTGTCAGATAACAATAAATCCACTGATTGCAACTTACTGCAATTAGTGCTGCCAAAATATTACATAGACAAAAAAATGTAAAATTCCTGTGATTCATGAATGCAACAGGAAATACACAGTAACCTTCCACAAAATTATTTTACCCCATACTTGTGTTTAACATCTCAATCAGGGGTTCTCAAACTGCGGCCAGTGGGCTGATGGCAGTCCTCAGAAACATTTTGCATGGCCCCGTGAACGTGACATGAAATGCAGGCCTTATACTGTATTTATAATCATTCCATTTCAATACTTTCACTTTTAATAGACTGAATTCAATAAACTAAAACCACGCCTCCTAACAAGCATCTGTCAGGTTAGGAGAGATAAAAAAAGCTACCTCACGAGTTTCACCTCACGAGAGCCGCATGTAACTTCTGCTATTAGTACTAGTGCTGTTAGCTTAAGTTAACAATATCAGAGGACAACTTGCTAGAGATGAGATGAAAAAGCCAAAAAAAAATCATGTCTTCTTGAGGAGGAAAGAAGGTTTTAGGAAAAATTCTTACTTCATCAGATCTTAAGGGACAGATAAAGTGATCTGCCTGATCTACAAACAAATGAATTTGGTGCTCAAGTTCATGTTAAACACCGTCACGAGACCAATCACAAATCCCACGAGATAATTGTTTTTTCCGGCGCAGCCCTCAATCATGTGCTGGCTCACTAAATTGGCATTCAGTCATCAAATCTTTGAGAACCCCCTGATCCAGTTTCATCACAGATTCTTTGAGGTATGAAAATGTTTGGAATGTTTTTGAATCGTATTTACTGGATGTCAGATTAGGCAGGCTCATGATGAAAATACTGATAGTCTCAAATCAGATCGGGCAAAGATTGCAGTAGGAAACGTGGGGAAGAAAGACGGACCATGAACCCTGCTTATCACTGAAGCATCAGCTTTCCGTTTACCATCTAGACGAAACCACACCCTTCCTCTGCTGGCTCCAGGAGGGGGAACAGGGAACCAGCGACAGTTTCTTGCTGCTTTACTGTAACCTTTGACGAGTTGTGACACTTGTTGTTATTGGCTGCCGGGGCTATCAGGCCGCCACAGTCAGCCGACGGAACCCCTCATGTTACCTGTTCTAAGAGTTGCGACATGGTATGTCCTAACAGACTTAATTTTAAGGAAGTTATACAAAAGTCAACTTTTGTGGGAACTTGTGAGGTTAAATTGGCAAATTGCATTTTCTCAACACTAAGTAAAAAAACATTTTGCAAACAGATTTGAACAATTTCTCAAACTCTACATCTTATATTCAGTATAAAATCAAGTCATTGATGACATTTCAGTTACTTCAAATTTAGCCTGGATGACAACAACAAATACAAAAAAAATAAAACAATTTTTTTTAACGTTTTACATCTAATTTGACTTAAATTATGCCTTTAATAAAGCCTCTAATATGAAACTCAAAATATAAAGTGAAAGAGGATTTAATGCTCCTATAGTCAGCAAAACATGAAGCATGACTTTGACCGCAAATGTTCAGACAGAGCACAGCAGAGTCATCGCCACACAGCAGAATATCTGTAATCAAAAACTTCCATTACCTTGCATTTGTCTCTGTATGATCAGCATGGAGGGCAGAGGTCAGAGCCAGGGGTGACCACCAGCGACCACATGCTCCTGTAGCTTCACACTCCTCTGTCAACAGCGGCACACTCTCCTCCTCAAGCTGCACAGTAGCAAGCGGGTTCAACAACAACCTTCCTGCCGCGTCTCAGCAGCCTTGTGAGCAAGAAGTCAACGTTAACCCGCCAATGATGTGGTTTCTGTTTGTATGTATAGTTGCATGAGGTGATGTCGTCTGCTGCTCTCAGACCCGACTGGTGTTTAGGTGACGAGGGGAAGGGGAAGCTCTGCCCTCATCTCATGCGTGTGACTGTTTTTCACCCATCTGCTACGTCATTGGGTCTCTAGCAACATGGCAAAAACTTAGGACACACGCATTATTGAGCACACACACACACACACACAGGGTGAGTGTGTAGTTAAGGAAAAAAAAAAAAAACGACAGCAGGTTAAGACATTCAACTGAAAGAAGACAGACAAACAAGGAGGCACGTGTTTGGTTCCTGTTACCTGAAATTTGGTCTGATCAGTGGACACAACAGTCTTAGATTACCTGCTGCTTTTCATGCAGCTTGTACTTATATATACAAATCTGATATAATGTATTGTAGAGTAACTGACTCACTTTGCATGTGTATATGTGTATATGACAAAATGAAAGTATCTATCCGCTTCCCCTATCGGCTGCTACACTTCCTTTTTTTTCTGCTGTTGTATATCAAGGCATTAAAGGAGAAATAAGTTCCTAGCATTCAAAAATGAGCCATAGATGGCACAATCTATCTAATCGATCTGTGGTTGAAGCAAATTTGTTTCTCCGGCCCCCTCCTCCCCAGACTTGAGAATGCTCAAGTAGTTTGTCTGCAGGCTGCAGGGTCACTGAACACAAGCACGAGATGAGCGCAGCATTATATTATGATGCTGACAAGTGACATCGAGTCCGACTCTTTAAGTTGATCAGCTGTTTAAAACTGCCTATAATCTGTCAATGTAAAGTTAAGCCTGTTAAGCCCGAAAACAAAAGCCGACTGCTCCGAAATACAAACTCTGAAGTTTGAGTTCAGTCACTGCCTGCCAGACTCCATTAACATTTTGCTCAATTTAATCATTGCAAACATCTTCTCCTTCTAAAAGATTATTGATGATTTCTTACAACTCATAATCAGACACTAACTCATTCTGCAAACATTCTGCATTAATTTTAACTCTCATGAACTTGACATGGGCAAACAAAAATAGTTGTTGTGGGAATGAGAAGTAGAATATACTGGCTGTATCACTGTTGTTATTGAAGCCAGTAATGTTATGTTTTTATTTAATGATTTAGTACAGTAAATCTGTCACATCACGTTATGCAAAATATGCTTCTGCATGGGTTTTTAGCAAAAACATGCCCCCCAGTGTCTTTAAAGACCCCATAAAATCTTCCAACACATCAGTCAGATTTGTCTCTCGTTATAATGTCACACAGGGCTTAGACATATGACAACCTCCACATAGGTAACCGTCCAGCCCACTGAATACCCCTGAACATGGAGGTGACAAATCAAGAGCAGAATAGGCTTTCGGGAGGGGGACAGGAGCTAAAACAGCATTTCAAACAGAGGGTGAATAAAGCAGTTGCAAAAATGGCCAGTGCAAGAAAAATAATGAGCTTTCTATTGGAACCCCAAGATATAAATACAAACTAAATCTGTCTATTCTGTCAGGTAGATTTGTGTGTAGACTTTTCAAGCGTGCTCTAGCCCTCTGCACCTTTGGTTCTGTGGTCCCGCTATGACGTGACAGTAGCTATTATTTCTGTGGTTACTGATGGTGAAGAGTTGAACTTTTGCAACATGTTTATAGTTTCAGTTGTGTGGGATCTGGAAGAAAGAAAAAAAAAAACTTTTCACGTGCTAAAATGCAAAGCTACAGTTCGACAGAGTGCCAGAGGTTTCACACCTCTGGGACATACCAAACCCAGAGAAAAGACTTGGTGACATGTTCTCAGGCTGTGCCCAACCCTCTGTGGCCTGGGTGAAGCTTCCTGTATCTGTTCCACCGCAACAGACAGAGAGAGTTCAACATAAAGCCAAGACAATTCAAACATGTTGAAGAAAAAAATGCACGATTAATTGTCAGTTGTGTCTTTTCTGCTGTTTCCAGTAAAATGTTTGTTCTCACTTACAGCCACTAGAGGTCAGGACAGATCTACACTCACAGTCTACTGAACTACACTACACTGTTTTTTATTCTACTGTTAGAAGGGCAGATTGCTCCTTTAAAGGAGACATTTGAAGGGTTGAGTGTCCTCTGTTGCAAATATTTCAGCACATTCTTGGCATGAACCAGTCAAGGGGTGAAGGCTGGTTCTTGCATAGTTTTCTACACTCCCACTCTTCTTATTTCCTCCACTCCTGTTTCTTAGTCCTCCTCTCTCCGAACTTTGACCCCAAATCCCTGTGTCCATCTACTAACGTCTCTCTGTCTCTGCTGCTGGATGCACATGGTCACATCACTCACACTAAAAGAGAGGCCGACTAAGTTTACTAGATCTTTTTTTTCCCCTCTCGCACAGCTGCTGCAGGTATACAGGCCTGTTAACATTCCCCAGTACGGACATGAATATCTCGAACTGTGCGTGGCTCCATGAGAAAATGGATAAACAACTTGTACTAACATCTTGTATAATGTCCCAGGGCATACAGAAAACATACAGATGACCATGCTGCTGATCTTTCCAGTAGCAATGCACTGTCACTGTTAAAGGGGCAGAGCAATGCAAAGTGCATTCATCCAAAAATCAAAAATACATATTTTTCATTGTGCTATTTATCCATTGAGATTGTTTTACTGCGAGTAGCTGAGACCGTAGAGATCCATCAGAGAGTGACATCTAGTTCCATTGTATTAAAAAGAATGAAGACATCTCTATGACCAATATCTCCAAACCTCTATAACACACATCAAATCAATCTAGATTAATAAAGAGGCCAGAGGAAAAATATGTATTTTTGATGCTGGGGTGAACACACAAGCAAGCCAGTAGACCAGCAACAGTAACATTACTGGTTTCACCAAACAAGTCTGATGGCTTTGGATAGAGTGATAATTGGCTTATACACTGCCTGGCCAAAAAACAGGTCACCGCCTGGATTTAACTAAGCAAATAGGTAAGATCCTTCCATTGTATAATTACTGCAGTGATTAAAATGTTTCAGCTGGCAACAAGGCATTTAACTCTAACTGATGCAGTGAGTAGCTTCTCATTTCTTAAACAACCTTTTCAGAAGACATATCCTGTGGTCGAAGGGTCAAATTATTGGCGTCAAGCAAAGAAAGGATTCATCGGGCTCAAATAGTGAAAGAGTGGTTCAGGGAGCATGAGACATCATTTTCAAGAAGGATTGGCCACCACAGAGTCCAAACCTCAACCCCATTGGGAATCTTTGGGATGTGCTGGAGAAGACTTCCAACCCATCATCAATGCAAGATCCATTAATGCAACTCTAGACAGAAATAAATGTTGTGACATTGCATAAGCTTATTGAAATGATGCCATGGCGAATGTATGTCGCAATCCAAGCTAAAGGCAGTAAAACAAAGTATTAGTAGTATACACAGGCAGTGTATAACAGCTGTTTCCTATCAGAAAAGGATGACTGTTGGCAAGTGATATTGATTTTGTTCAGGTGGCTAAAATACATTTTTCTGCTGACCCTGTCCACAGCAGTTCAGTTGTTTAGCTTCCTCCAACACCAGTACCCCAGCTGCCTCTCCAAACTGAGGACATCTATACACTATGGATAAGTACCTCATACCACCCCACTTCAAAAAGTCTGAACTATCCCTTTAAGTCTCACTGGGGTCTTGCATGATAAAAGCATACGTGCTGATGGCATACTCAAGGTCTCAAGGATCAAAGTATTCACCAAACTCCTGGATCTGCTGACTAATGACTTCGCTGTTTTGTGCCTTGTGCAGTGTGCTGTAGCACCATGATTTGGGGTATTTAGTAAACAGCGCTCACTCGTACTTTGGAGTGTGTGCATGTTGCTGTGTGCAAGAGACTTTGAGCAGATCTGCAGTCTAAGGCCAGATTAAGACAGAGAGACCTCATTCAGAAGCAAACAATGGACCATTGCTCCAGTCATAATAAGCATTTGGCCTGTGACACAGCACACAGGCCAAGGTCCTCGACTGGATCAGAGCTGCCCTCTGCTCCAAGAACAAATGATGAAAATGAGGAGAGTAGAGTAGAAAAACTCCCCCACGAGTTCAAACCTCCAGTCATGCTGACAAAGGCCAGTTCAGAATACGTTCAGACGAACCGACAGGCACAAGGCGGGGGACAGAAATAATAAATGCAGCCACGAAAGCAATTCAAAACAGACATTTAATGGCCTCAAACTTCAACACGAGACACGTTTAACTCAGCAGGTCAGCGCGCTGCTGTGTTATAATAACAATGAGTCTCACCACACTAAAAAGTGTCATAACATTAACGTCTACAATGATATAATGTTCTGTGAAAGCTCGGACTTTATAACATTAAAACTTAAGGGCTCAATGTGTTATAAAAGTACTAAACAGCATATTTCAACAATGTGGACGGAAATCTCCATCTTATCCACAATCCAGTGCATTTGTGAGTGCTTGTGTGTGTTAAGCCTGAGTGATGATGTGTTGGAGTCTCTTTCAGAGGCCCTGCGTGTCTCTAGACATTCGTCCCGGTGTGGCTGGGGCTCTGGTCCCTGTAGTGTCCCATAATAAACACACACAGATACATTCCTCCACTCTCCAGTGGTGGATTAATCCGTAAAGCCCAGGCCATACCTCAGGACTTACCTCAGGACTTAACTAATCTGCTGAGTTATGCGTTTGTCACTTCCAGGACCAAACAGCTGATTGCTTAATTTTTTTAATTCAGGGCTCTCGTCGAGCCCACGCTGTCCCTCTATACCTTCCTTCGTCCCTGCTGAGTCAGAACTGGCTCTCAGACACGGGTGTGTCTTTTCCATTGCTGGCCAGAGCGTGCGTGTCTCTGGGGAGGGTGTTTGCTGTGTCCTGGGTCTCAGTGTCGCTGCGGGGGATGCTCTCGGGCCGGGAGCCGGACCCTTTGCCTCCCAAGGTCAAGCTTTTTTGGAAGCTCTCTGAGGTGAAGTAGTAGACCACGGGGTCCAGGCAGCAGTTGAGGCTGGCCATGCACAGAGTGATGGGGTAAAGAGTTCGGGCAAAACGCTCCACGGCGCAGTTAGCCAGGGCCTGGGTCCGCACCAGGGCGTACAGGAAGAGGATAGAGTTATAGGGGACAAAGCAGATGATGAAGATGCCCAGATGGACCAAAATCATCCGTAGGACACGTCTCTTGCTGTCACAGCCATGACCAACAGTCACTGGACGCCGCAGCGTCCGCAGAACAAGCGAGGAACATACCAAGTTGGCCAGGAGGGGGAGGAGGAAGCCCACAATCTAGGACATAAATGATGAGTGGAATTAAAGTTTAGGTCATGTCACTGGTCATTTTGGACATGTCACCGGTGTATAAATGTCATGTACGTTAATATGAGACCACTGATATAGAAACACAAAGAATGCATTCATGATATGATGTGCATCTCTCATATTGGGGAGGTCAAGATCTGCTACAAAACAATACAATGTGCAGCCGCCAGTGAGGTGCTCATGTTTCTCCATGACTATCAGATCACACTCACCTCAATGAAGATGGTGATTTTGGACAGGTACGTCCTCCAGGTGCTCTTGGAGAAGCCCTCGAAGCACGTGGTGGCTCTGTTCGTGCTGTTGATGGTGGAAAAGAACGTCACGGATATTCCTCCCCCTACGATTGTCAGCCACACAGCAGCACACACCAGCGCCGCGTTCCTGCGCGTGCGGATGGAGCGGGAGCGGAAAGGGTAGACTATCGCCAGGAAGCGGTCTACGCTGATGCAGGTGAGGAAGAGCATGCTGCCGTAGATGTTGGTGATGAAGGCTGTTCCCGATACTTTACACAGTCCGTCTCCAAATGGCCAGTGGCGGTTAACGTTGTAGAAGACCTTGAATGGCAGTGTGAAAACAAATACTAAATCAGATAACGCTAAATTAGTCATAAACATTGTGGTCTCGTTGCGCATCTTCATCCGGAAGCAGAACACAAAGAGGGCGGCACAGTTGGTGATCAGGCCCAAGACAAAGACCACGCTGTAAACCACTGAGTACAGGTTGTACTTGAAGGAATCGTCAATGCCGCAGTCCTCCATTCCAGTCTCGTTGAGCACCAGGCTGGCCATGGTGACAGCTCAAACGGGGAGGGGGGACTCCACAGAAAACAGGGACACCAAAGCCGTCAGGAAAGGCGGGAGTCGCTGCGGATATCTGGGGACGGAGGTGTCAGCAGGGGATCCACCAGTCAAGTCCCCTCCAAGTCATCGTGGACATTCAGACACACAAATGGAGGCAGGGACAGTCAGGATGCACGCCTGCAGGGCTGGTCAGTCATCCTGTGGGGAGAAAAGGAAAAGCACACGGTCACTTCCTCACCATAAAACTTACAGAAGAAGCAAACAACCCAGGTTCTCCATAAG
Organism: Lutjanus campechanus; assembly: GCA_027495735.1. NCBI lineage: Eukaryota > Metazoa > Chordata > Actinopteri > Lutjaniformes > Lutjanidae > Lutjanus > Lutjanus campechanus. The sequence continues at coordinate 17,206 of JAJHUR010109734.1, read as the reverse complement.
ATGAAGCATATGTTAGACCTGTTACAGTCGTCACAATACCAGAATTTAAACTTCAAAACAATACCAGCATAAAAAAGTAAAACTCAATACCTCTTTTGATACCACGGCAAAAAATTCTAATGATAAAAAATTTTATATATATATATTTTTTCTTCATTATCATTTACAACCTGCAAAAAGTGCTGGTGAAGAAAAAGTCACTGAACACTATTTGGTTTTGCTGGAAGCTAAATTTCAGGCAGGACAACAAAGACTGAACTGAACTGAGGTCTTGAATTTGCTTTTTTAGTATTGTACCATTTGAAATGTGTGGTATTAAAAAATATCCAAGTAGCAATACTCCCCTCCTTTACTTTTTGAGGTCAATTACATTTAATTAAACCATTTTAAATTATGCTCTTTATGGACTAACATCAACACAGGTTGCATCAGTATAGGTATACTACTTCTATCACATATTTCATCAGATTAATCAATGTGTCTTCCCAGTGAAACTAAGTGAAAACAGCGTACAATCTAGTTCATTCAAATGAACATGTCGTTATCAGGCTTCTGCAGAGGTTTGATGATGAGCTGAGTATTTAAATCTGCTATGTTGGAGCTGAGAAACATCTAAAACATGCAAGGCAGAGAGCCTCAAGGACCAGGATTTGGAAACGGTGATCTAAATCATAGGCAGAGAAGAAAAAATTGTAGAAATGCTTAAAATCAAATGTATAATTTCTATATTTTCAGTGTTGGTATAACTGTAATGTTAAGTGTATTTGCATGTGTGTCAGTGTGTATATGCCTTAATGCACTTCATGTGTTATCAGTCAGTATAAATAGTCTCATCTGTTGACAGGGTTTTAGTTTGCATGTCAGTGTGGCGTGCTGCACTCAGGCTGTCATCAGGCTGCCATGACAGAAACATGTACTGTAGATTCAGAGCTACAACACACTTCAGTTACGGCTGAGCGATATGGATAAAATCAGATGTCATGATGTTTTTGATTAAAACCTCAATATGGCTGCAATATGGCAACAATATTTCAGGCTGATTATTGGTGCTTTCACAACATATTAACACAATGAGATGTTTGATAAATAATCATCAGTAATGTGGATGTAATGACAAAGTAGGTAAATGCGATTAATACAACTAGAACAAGCTGTATATGTATACAAGCTGATAATTAGATCATTTTTCTGTAATGCAGCCTTTGCAACCAGGAAAAGACAGCACTTGCCCTATCAAGATATAACAATATCCAAAATCGAAGATGACAATATCACCATATTTCCCAGCCTGAAGTCCAGCTACATTCACTCATGAACCAGTCTGAAATCCAAACAGAGAAAGCGTCCAAGACCGAGCTTCAACTGGAGGTGAAGTGAATAAGGCAGCATGTTGGTTTGGTACAAAAGCAGTGCAGAGCTGCTCCCACCATCACAGAGCAGTGTTGTGAAGAAAGACAATAGCTTTGTTGTCGAACGCAAACAATCAAAATGATCTGACATTGTGAAAGACAATACGTTGACAATGCATTTACTTGAAACGACATTTATGTGAATGTGTGACGTCAGAACAGGAAATAAGATTGTTGAGTATGTGTTGAGTATGCAGAGAACTCTCTTATCTCTATCACAGTTCGCTGTGTTATCAGACTTGATATTCTACATATTCAGCATTTGTATTTCGGAAGTGATGCCCAAAGAGTTATCGCTTCCTTCACGAAAATAGAGGAAGCATTGCTCACACCGGCTTATTTTGTTCATTTTGTGTTGTATAATGACCAGCAGACCTTTGTCACAGCAGCCATTTTGACATGAAATAGTAGAATAAACACAGGTGTTATCAATGACACTGATTAAAGTTTCATTCAGGTCAATCAGAGCCAGGCTGCTGCTATTGCACATGTTGGCTCAGTGGAAGGACTCTAATTAGTACCACTGGTAGCACCTGTGTCGGGGTGGCTCCATACCACTTTTTCATGTCCTCTAAAATAGCACAACCGTGAATATCTGCTGATACCAATACCAGTCTGATAACATCTTTTTCCCTCTCTTGAACAACCAAGCCTGGAGATCTAAAAACATCAAGCTGAAACTGAAACAAATTTTCTACTCCCATGCATATCCCACAACACAACTCAATACAATACAATACAATAGACCATTTAAATACTCAAAATGAAATGTAAATAATTTGCACTCGGCTGTTTTGCTTTTTTCTTCCTCGAGCTTGAAATAACTCCACACAGCTGCTGACAGGTTTCACTCACGTTTTAACCACTGTTCACGTGACACACGCTGCTCCTCCGTGTCACTCTCTCTTTACGCCATGTCGTTCAAAGTTTAGTTAATCATTGAGGTGACGGTTTAGGCTGATGGACTGTGTTGGATTTTTTTTTTTTCCTGATACCTGATTCAGTAATTCAGGCTAGAATCGGACTGATACTCTGATATTGAGCATCAGAGCATTACCCATTTTTCAAGAATCAATCACATCTGTATTTTTCTAATTTGCTTATTTTGTTGTTTGGTTTCAGATGAAGCATCTCCTTCTAACACAATATATATTACACAGCTAAGCGGATGCAGATTTGTACTTCTATAAGGCAGCAGACAACATAAACAAATGCCCTTAAGTGTAGTTTTTATGATTATAACATCTTTTTAATCATGCTAATGCCAAAGTCAAAAATATTCAAATAGTGTCATTAATAGAGACGGATATTTTATGGATTTTATTCAAACTGACATCGATCACGATACTTAACAGTACTCTTACTGAAACTTCTCGCCATAATTTGGTACAAAAATTAAAGACATGACATAAAAAAGATGTGAAAGGATTCGACACTTCTCATTATTATTAATATTTTTATTATTGTTTATTATTATTTACTTTTTGCAAGAATTGTTTACTGAGTCCTTGCGTTTAGCTGCATTCAAAACAAATTTAGTGAAGTAATCCCACACTTATGAACATTTTGCCCCGCGAGCTGTTTATGTAACATTACTAAAATACTGATAATGTTATCTTTTGTCCAGGACCTTATCAATATTTTGCTTCTGACCAGTCGGGAACTGGTACCGGTTTAGTACCAGTTCTCAATAACACATTCACAGCAGCACAACAAACTTCTGTTTGCAGTGTAGAAGCCACACATCACCTCATTTCACCTACTGTGCAAGTAAACATAAACAAGTATCACACTATGCAGATTTTCACAAACACTGACACTCTGTGAGTCACACCCACAGTGCACTCTCTCAGCAGATTTCTCTGGCAAACAAATATTGCGCAAACTCTGAACCACAAAGACACGAGCCAAACAAATGATACAGTACCAGACTGAATCTCTGAGTGCTTAGATGACTCTGAGCCAAAACAGAAGGGAAGGTACTTTTAAAGTCTTAAAAAGGGAAACTCCACCGATTTCACACATCAGTTTCAGTCAAACAGTCAGGAGGATCACTTAAAAGCACGTCAAAACAGCTGGGCGTCTCATGTGGCTTCGGAGGGAGCTCTTGAAAAACTGAAACAATAACCTCTGTGATGTCATCAGGGTTGTCTCGCCTTGAAACAGACTGCAAGAAGAAGCTTTTACGTTAAAAACTGAGGTGTAGAGTTCAAAAGAAGGCAGGGAAGGAAAGAAACTATCCAGTTACACTGCTGGACTAAAACCTCAGGACATCTCGGCCTCTGCTGCATTGATTTTGACCATTCTTTTATCTTCCTCTACTAAAATCTCCCTCCAGCTTCACGGGAGAGTAGTTTCAAATCGCTACAGCAACTGATTTAACAAGCTAAACCGGCCTTATCTTGAGTTATGCAACAGAGCTAAAGCAGCAGCAGCGAGGTGGTCGGCCTTTGGCATGGCCCGTGAAAACCGTGAGCGTCTCCGGATAAGATTCAGTCTATATGTCTATTCAGCACGCACACACAAAGGCAATGCTGTGAGTGTGTAAGCAGTCCATCAGCGCTGTCCTGTGCCAGCTGCAGTGTGACATCTTTACTGCGTTTTCACACGCCTCCCAGAAAGTCTCCAGCGGCCCTCACAATGCCCTCACTGTACCCGTCCACAAACTTACATATGCACCGAGTCTCCACATGTGCGTACACAAGCAAGCAAACAGTTCCATGTGCCAGTCCTCTCGCTCACACACACACACGCACAAACACACACTGTAGGGTTCTGTGTACCGTGGCTCCGTCCCAGGACCTCTGACAGTACCGGCTTCATATTCAGCTGATGTTGTTTCTGCAGGGAGGCCAGTGTATAGAATATTGTATTTGGCTGCTATACAGTTTATGTAGCGGAGACATATTTAAGCATGTTGTGGATTTCTAGGAGTCCCGCCGAGGGATTTCTGACCCTATTGTGTGTGTGTGTGTGTGTGTCTGTGTGTGTGTGACTGTGTGTGTGTATGGATTGCATGTACAGGTCGTGGACAGCTGCACAGTTGAAGGGTTTCCCCCCGCAGTCGGCCGTGGCAGTGACAGAAACAGGCCTCTGGGACCCGCTGATCTGAACGGATCGAGTTCAGGCTCAGCTCACATCCAGCTGCTCCTTTCTCTCACATGTGAGGAGGAGGAAGGAGGCAGGGAGAGATGACGGTGGAGGACAAGCAGGCTTACAGACAGTGGACGTCTTCACTGCATAAAGCCAGGAGCGCTGATGGATGTAGTTTACAGAGTATGTTTTTATCTGAAAGGTCTTGTTAGTATTAAGCCTCCGATTACTACTTTATAGGGTTTATATAGTTAAGTAATGAGCTAACAATCATTTTTATGGTCGATTAATCTGTAGATAATTTTCTTGATTAATCGTTTAGTTGGTTGGTCTATAAAATGTTGGAAAATGTTTTTAAAAAAGTGTTGATCAGTGTTTCCTAAAGCTCAAGATGACGTCCTCAAATGTCTTGTTTTGTCCACAACCCAAAGATATTCAGTTTATTGTCATCGAAGAGTAAAGAAACCAGAAAATATTCACATTAAAGAAGCAGAAATCAGTGATTTTTGACTTTGTTTTTCCTTAAAAAATTACTCAAACCAATTAATCAATCAGTAAAATAGTTGGTGATTAATTTAATAATGGATTCATAATCAATTAATCATTTCAGCTCTGATACAATGAATCATTGATTACTCATTTGGGTCATTTTAATTCACTGGTTTTATTATATTATATTACACTGTAAAAAAAAACTATTTGTTTTAACTTAAAGAAAAAAAAAGATTCTCCGGTCTGACATAAAATTTGACTGAATCTAAAAAATCAAGTTGAGGTAATTTTGTGATGCAAACAACAAAAGCAAACAACAAACTTTTGTTCATGGTTTGCAGTGTTTTCATTATCGTGAAAACAAGCTACCTTATCTTCAAGCGTACTAGAGACACAAGATCAAAAAGTTTTAATCGTATATGTTTTATTCTATATTCTATGTCGTAACTATAATAAAGAAGGAGAGTTTTAACACTCAAACAATGCGTGTTTGGAAGTCTGCTAATACGCTGATCATGGTTCTTTGGAAACTTAATTTATTGAGTTGACTGAACTGTGTTCAGTACATTAAGTCAACTCATTTCTCTTTTTCAGTCAAAAGACTTCAAGTTAGAAGAACTCTTGTTTAGAATTTCTGAAAAGTGTTCTGACAATAAATACAACTAAAATGACTAAAAAAGTATAAGTTTAATCTTAATTAATCTTTTTTGTTTTGTTTTGTTTTCCCTAATTTTTTTTTTTTTTTTTTTTTTTTTTTTTTTGACTGTTGGTCAAATAAAACCAGCAGTTTAGAGATGTCATCTTGGGAAAATGTGATTGACATTTTTCATAATTTTAGGCTATTTTATAGACCAAATGATTAATCCGTTAATCAATAAAAGAACCTTACTTATAAGACTTTATGATCAAATTTTAGACACTAAAATGCTCAATTTTTGGCTGAATTGGGATTCAGCTGTCACCTAATTCTTGACTCCGTGCTGCAGTTTGTGGTGATGTTGTACTGAATTGCTATAGCCCAAGGCTGGATCAAATACCACAATATTTTTGACCAAATGCATCGATATTGATAGTTATCGATATCGCCAAGGTAATGGAGGAATGACTATAGGTGCTTTCACAAAGTTTGAATATGAGATTCCTGGTAAATAATGTGGATATAATGATTATATGGGTAAAGATGAATAATAGAACGGTTAGAACAGTCTGGTAAGTTCAGAAAATTACATCATTTTACTGTAACACAGCCTTTTTAAAAACTATACTTATATCACAATATAACGACATCGAAGAAAGACGATATCTTGTCTCATATCACAATAATATTGATATATTGCCCAGTCCTGCTTTAGCCTTTACGTAAGTGTGTTTTTGTTCCCCCAAACACTTTAATTAAGACTTGTGACACATTTTATTTAATTCCTAATAAGAAGGGATGTTCAGTTTGTGGAGGGGCTGCACAGGTGCTAATTACACCTCTTTGTTGAGGCCACATATTTTGCATTAGACAGTGTTGAAATGTGTTATTTGTACTTTAAACCAGACCAGTTAGTTCAAAGTCCTGTTATATGCAGTAAATCTAAGCCTGTAGATGAATTTTGTCAGCTCCACAACTGAATCATTAAAGTACCAAAGTTGTGGCTAAACCAGTCCATTCTTCTCTCGTGTGGAAAGCTTTTCTCTACTCAAGACAAAACATGTTTTCGTCAGCTCTATTCAGAAATGTTATTGTGTGAGGACAAAGCAGAGAAACTCACTGGCAGCTGAGTGGATGGTGACAGCTCACCTCCTGGTCACTGATGTTTGTCAGTGTGGCAGCGGTGCAGCTGTCAAAAGAAAAACTCCATACTCTTCCTCTCAGATGTTTTGCTGCTCCTCAGTCCTCTGCAGTTTTCACTTCTCCCGAGTTAAAAAACTGCTCCCAAATATCACCCAGAAGTCTCTTTTTGAGCGAGTTATCGGCTGTGAGTTCCTCAGTTGGTCCTGACCAGCCCTCCGTCCGTCTGCTGGAAATGGGACCGCATCACATCCCGCGCGCCTGCTCACCCGGGGTGTTTGTGCGCGCGCGTGAGTGCGCGAGCGCGCGGGTATGAGGAGAGCTGCTGCACGGTCACAGGAAGCGAGACAATAGACCCTCAACTGGGCTGCAGGGAGGAGGAGGAGGAGGAGGAGGGTGAATAGGGGATTGTGGAGAGGGAGGGAGAGAGAGGGGAGACACAGACTGGTGTCATCAGCTGGAGAGCTCACAAAGCACGAGGACATGAAACACACTTTTATTATCAGCCGCAAAATGCCCCCCCACTCCACCCCCCAATATAAGCTGTTTTTATTAACCTCACTGTGACTTTATATTAATGTGACATCAGACTGGTTGAAATTAACTTTACTCAAGTCATTAAATGCTAATTTGAGATAGGATTCTTGCGCTATTGTTGTGTATTTCCATGATGTATATATAATGGATATTATATATGTGTGTATAGTATATTTCTACTTATATTTACTTATATTTTCTACATTTATTTGAGACCTTTAGTTACTAGATACTTTGCAGATTGAGAGTTTACATGCAATACAAAGCACATTGATGTAGATGTATTGTTATAGATTAAAGCCACTACAAGACACTTTTTTATTTTGTTGATTTTAGATGCCCCTGTGGGCAGATGCACTGTAATTACTGAAAAATATAACATAAAAAATAAATTTACCTGAATCAAAATCCCCTCTTGCTTCTTTTTAACTGGCTGACATGATAGTCACTTGGGGAAATGTAAACAAAGGTTCGTTTCATCTGTTTTCATAGAGAATCCAGCCTGGTGGCAGCCAGAACAACTATACAGAAATAGTTGATCTTCTCATGAGTGGTCCCATTAATTCATGCAGGTCATAAAGAGGCATCAGTGATAAATTGAGACTATTTCATAAGCAGTTAAAAACTTGCAGTAGCAGCTTTAAGTATTTTTTTTTAAGTACCTCCACCTCAACCAGATGCATCAAAATTCTGCTTACACATGAATGCATCTATAAGAGGTCACTCAGTAGAGTGCAGGCAACCCAAAAATAATATCTGGATATAAACCACTTTGTAATCACCAACATTTTGATTAGTAACTGTAACAGATCACAATTTCATTTATTTTGTTATTTAATCACATGTAACTAGTTTCTCTCCAGCACTGTTTGTATCCAGATGTGTGTAATTTTGTCATAATTAGTGCAGAAATTCTTGAGAAATGGCCCAAAATGTGTTTTGTGAGTTCAGATCACCAATATCTACTCAGCTGATCCTTGAGTCCAAGTGAACATTTGTGCCAAGTTGGAAGAAATTCCCTTGAGGCATTCTTGAGATATCACCCAAGAACACAGTCACTGTAGCCACAGCTGTCGCCAGCGCTGAGTCATAAAAAAATCGCTTTTCAGTGTTTTTCAGAAATTGTGAATCACAGTGGTCCTTCAGCGTGCAGTGACAAATGTGCACAAAAGAATTTGGCTAATTGATCCAGTAGTATTCACTGATCGCATGATCCCCTCCAGGTTTGCGTCTGGCTGAGATGATAAAAACCATCAGTTAAAGGTCCAGTGTGTAAGTTTTATGGAGTTTTATTGGCAGAAAATGGCAGACGTGGAATGTAATATTGATAATTATGTTTTCATTAGTGTATAATCAATATAAGAATCATTGTGTTTTCATTACCTTAGAATTTATATCTACAGAGGGCGTGGGTCCTCTTCCATGGAGGACGCCACGTTGCATCAACATATTCCTACATTAGCCCAGAACAGACAAACCAAACACTGAAACGGCCTTTTTGCATTTTTGTCACCGTAGGTTCTTGTACACACTTGGAAGGGGAGGGTGAGGTGACATGTTTGCAGTCTGCAAGCTGACAGTTAGATGCCATTAAATTGCACATGCCAGTCCTTTAAACTTATAATGACTTTGTCCTTTTTTTCCTGGAATTTATCGGCCTAGGCATAGTGCGTTAGTATTTGTGGTAGGGAGGAGATCGGACTCTTTTTGACCCTTACCCTTATTTTCAAGGAAAGACAAGGCAGCACAGATCTATCACACAAGATGACATGGATGTGCTTTAGGGAGTTTAGCTAGCAAGGGAGTACAGCTAGAATACATAAGATAACTGCAATTACTGCCGCTGTTCAGTGGCACATGTAGGATGTGTGATTTGGTTATAGATCTAGGTCATTAAATATATCTGGTAACTAGGGCTTGCTCTAATTTTTTTTAGGTTTGGCTTATTGTAGGCTACTGAAAACAAAAGGCCAACAAAATATATAAAGTTTTGTTCACAGAAAATTGCATTTCTTTTGTCGTATGTTTTATAAACATTCTTTAGCTTAAATAGTACATGTATTTCGCAGCATAAACATAGACACATATCAGTCTCATAGGGTTCATAAATTACAAATTGTATTTGACAAATTTAAATTGTTCAAACTGAGATTTAAGTGTTTGTGTATCAGAGAATAACTGAACTTCCCATGATGAGAGGCTGTACTTAGACCAACATGTGATAAACTATCTATATGACCTACAGAGCATTAAAATAAGATGACAGTATAATCAATTAGTTTAAAATGCAGGTGATATCTTTAGCTAAATCCACACCAGCCTAATACACCGTGATGTATGATATCTCAGAATAACAATAAAGTGCTATTTTGGCTGATGAAAGTCCTGCCACACCATTGTTACAATACAATCATCATGTCTGGGGCAACCAGAGGAGGTATTTTTAGCCAGGTGACAGGGCGGCGCTGGACAGGTTCCCATTGTGTTCAGGCTGGCATGAGGCTGTGTATGCGTGCGTGCATGTGTGTGTGTGGGTGGGTGTGTGTGAGCGACAGAGAGAGGCACTTGACAGAGGGGAAATGGTCTTTGGGGGTTGCGTCTGGCAGCCTGAACACTCCACAATAGCAGCAGGGAGGACAGGACATCCTGCTTACTACATAAACTGAAGTCAGACACACACACGCCAGTTTAACATGCACACACACAATACATTACACACCACCAGATGTGACTAACCTCTTTATTGTTGGAGGTAAAGTGAACATGTGACCAGGTTTCCTTGACGTTTCATAACATGATTCAAATGTCGTCCCTTGTTTGGCCAGCTTAAGTGAGGTATTGCTTCAGTAGCTGGCAAGTAAGAGTTACCCATTAATTTAGAAAAGACATTTTGGCAGCAGTGACCATTATGGGGGAAATGTCACTGGAGGTAGAGGGTAAAAAACAATATTCAGATATGTATTCTTTTGATGGGTCAAATTATATATTAAAATAAGACAATGTTTTCATTTTATACACAATGAAAAATCTGTGCTTTGACAATTTTCTATGGAATTAGAGGGCCTATTTTTCTCACAAAGCTAAAACTGTCACCACTCTGGTTTAGTTTCAGGTCACTTCTTTGGGTTAAGGATTATAATGCGGCTTTGTTAATGTAAACCATCCTGTAGTTCACAGGATTCACAAGTTTTCCTTTATATCTTACAAGAAACAGATGCATTTGTGATTTATTATTAATAAATTTCTTGCAAGCTTTTGATTGTCAGATGTCTCCTACCAACAACAAATTCCCGTAGCCGTGCAGGTCTATCATGAGACCCTGTGGTGTTTTAAGTTAAGTGCTAACTTCAGAATGCTAGAAAGCCCACAATGGCAATGCTATCATGTTGATGTTTAATTAAGTTTGAACATACTGTGACGCAACCCATTGGATAGTGCACAACCATTTTGAAGCCTCAAGGTAGTTTGGCATCATGGATGTCACTATTTTAGTTTTTTTTGTTTGTTTGTTTGTTTGTTTTGGAACCGGAAGTAACCGCATTTTGGGTCAGGGCCATTTAAATGAGCTGAGGAGGACACGCATTGCTATACCTCTGTCCTGATTGGATCTGACTGAGCAGCCGAGGACACGCTGTGGTCACGACTTGTCAATCACAAGGTAGCAACACCATAAAGCTTACCCTGCTTTATCGTCAATTTTAGTCTCAGTTGGAACATAATTTACAAAATTAACATCACATTGTTCTGAGGAAGACCTATAAACTCATTGGGTAACTGTTTACTGACATAACAAATCAATTGAGAGCCATTTTCTCATGAGGTTAAATACAATTAGACTTCATTTTGCATCCAGTGGTGTCGTCCCCTGCAGGCCATGAGCAAGAATGCAGGTTTAAGGCACCTCAGAACCGCACTCCACTATTATACAGTCTATGTGTCAATTAGTTACCTTGTGCAGTGCCTTAGTTTAGCCTGTTAGCATGTGTGGAAGATGAACAATTTTTGATGAATAATCAATGTATTGATTTTGGGATTCTCTGTATCTCTGAGGAAGGAAGATGACTGTAAGTTTGAGTGTAAAATCAATGGAACATTGTATTCAGGAAGGCTAGTGTGCTTACACATTTTTAATAATTGGAAGAAGGAAAGATTGAATCGACATTGATTGAATCAACTGTTGTTTTCTTTCTTTCTTTTTGTCTTCTCTCCATGCTGCATGAGGTAAAGAGATTTGATTTATCACACCGTCTTGGTAATTCTTCAGAGAACTAGCAACTCTCACTATTCAGACGAAGAATTCTTTCCACACATGCTAGCGTTTACGTTACCCTGTTAGCATGCTAGCATTTAATTCTCAAGTTTTTGTGTCCTTTGAGTGACATATTTTTGCCCAAAAAAGTTTTAAAAAATCTATTTATGGTGAGTTTTGGATCTTTAGATGACTTCTGTCAAAATACACCTGTTTAACCAAAGGTGAGATGCAGCAAAGAATGATGTTACCTGTCAGCTACTTTGTGTAAACTTTTTGGTTAAAAAAAAAAGTCATATTGCAAATTATTTTGACTGAAATTGGTGATTGCGATGCTATTAGTGGAAACGATCAGATTTGTATAACAATTTTTATGTTCACTGATTAAAAAAACTATTAAATCATGTGATGTTTAGTGAGGTCTGTACCAAACAAATATGTTTTCCTTCATCTGGAGAACAAGATTTTTGGACCAGGTCATCTCTGCAGCACCATAGTACCTCATTATAATGCTGTTTTCTCACATTTTTCTCTTTTAAAAAAATTGCGATTTGGTTCTGGTTCTATTATTTGGATATTGCATTTGGCCATACTGCAGTTTTCTTGCGATCACAATTTATTGTGCAGCCCTAGTGTAAACCCCACATAACCAAGTCTGACAAGGTGATTGTACGACTATGGCATCATGCCAGTTGTCTGTCATGTACTGACAGTCAACGCAGCCAATTGGGGCTAAGAAACAAAACTAATAAAAGCAAAGGCAAACAAGCAAAAGCCGTGTTGAAATCTAATGATTGGATGGACCAGAGAGGACATGTAAGCTTTGATTGGGTTGCACAAACTTCCCCCAGTCCTTACACACACACACACACACACACACACACACACACACTCCTCCCTCCTTATTCTCTGTGTTTGGTAACGGTAACTAAGCTGTGCTGCTCCAGCAAAGGCTTTGTGAGTCACACCAACCAGAACAAAGACCCCATTACTGCACCCCCCTCCTCCACCCCCGCTCTCTCCCTCCCTCCATCTCCTCTCTTCTTCGACCCCTCTGTCCTGCTCTCCTTTAATGCGATGATGAGTGTATTTCCTTTGCTTTCCTTCCCTTGCCTCCGTCCATCCTCTCATTCACTGGCTCCAGGAGGGTTTAGGGGCAGCCCCGTCGTGCCATACATACCTCGGCCCTGACAACAGGGCCGGACAAAGGCGGCGAGGCAGTACAACACAGGAGTCTTGAGCTTTATGGGCTTTATGGACTGATATTAACATGACTGCAGAGGGGCATCCTAAGTGTGTATGCATATACGTCTATAACAGACCTTAGCCCCTGTGAGCCAGCGCTCAGCTCTGACCTGATTAGACACCAACTCTGCCACAGCAGAACGGAGCCCAGATCAATGCTGCTGGCTGCGACTGAGACCACAGAGACCAGAGACACTCTGCAGCTAAAGAGATTGAGCAGCGGCTGTTTACCCCACAGCACTGATAGGTGCAGCATGAGCAGCCATGGGTGAGCGCTCGTTCTCCAGACTGAGAGACGAGGCAGACAGGCTGACCAGACTGACCCCGGCCTGTGCAGACAGAGCCTGCTGTTTGTCTCTGTGATATAATGGATGATGTACCTGATTTACCTCAGAGTACATCCAGTAAAAAGTCATCTGCGAAAGATTTGATCAGTTCTTTTCCAAACATGGTCAGAAATCAGGCAGCTCAAAGTGCTGCGCAGAAGATATAAAGAAACAAAAGCAATGGGAAAAGTGAAAGATAAGATTAAAATATGTGGATGATCTTTTAAATTACAATGCGATATAAACTATGAATAAATACTGTAAAGGCAGTGACAAACAGAGGAGAATGGACATTGTATGTACTTAGTGCTTTTATGGGAACACAGTCACCCGATGATATTGTCATATAAATTTTATTCTGAATGATTATAGTAACATTTTTTGTTGTTTTCTGAGCTAGTGAAAGCACCATCATAGATATTGAACAGAAGAAGCCCAAGAATGGAGCCCTGGGGAACTCAGGACTGACCTGAACTGAACTGAACTGTTCAGATATTACCAATAGATACAAAGTACACTTTAATTCAAATAGAATTTAAACCAGTTCAGGACTTTGCCAGAAAGTCATGCCCAGTTTTCCAGTGTTTCTAGTCATGTGTGGTCAACCGTGTCCAATGCAGAACCTTGATCTAATAATATCAAGACTGAAACCTTTCCACCGTCTACGAATAAGTTGATTATATTCAAGACTTTTACAAGAGCAGCCAGGGCCAGGACGGTGTTCAGTTGTTGAAAAACAGCCTGTTCAAAGACTTTACTCAAAAATGGGAGGTTCTGCAGGCCTGTAATTGTTCATTAGTGAGTTATCTAGATTATTTGCTGTTGAGTGGCTTAAGAACTGTAGTTTTGGAGGCCTGTGGGAGATAAACAGGGAAGTGTTGTGTGACTATTTACAGAAGATCCTGTGCCATCCATCCATCCTTTCATCTGATAGCTGCTAGGATCACATTGTGTGATAACTGATATGGAGGAACTGACAGGTTGTTTAATTTTCTGAATTTTAATAGTGAAAAATTTACTGCATGATTTGAAGTGGTGATATTGTTATATGGATGTGTATGTTGTGCCATCTGTATGATTATGGTACAACATTTCATTGTGGTGAGCTGGAGAGCATGAAGACATTAAACAGAAGAGGCCCAAGAAAGGAGCCTTGGGGGACTCCAGTATGTCATATTTGTATGTTCAGATAATAACCAGTTGATACAAAGCACACTTTCATTTAATTAGAATTTAAACCAGTTCAGCACTGTGCCAGAAAAGTCCCACCCATCAATCCTCTCATCAATAGTGTCAAACTGTGTGATACATGATGCAAAGAAACTGACCACCTGTTTAATTTTTCTGACTTTTATTGGGGAAGAATGAGGCAAATTCATCGCATGATTAATAGATAGAAGTTCTGGGGTCACTGACACAGGAGGTTTTGTCAGCCTGTCAACAGCAACAGGAGAGACTCTGAGTAAGATGAATTAGTTTATTGCACATGCATGAGATTACAGCAGAAAGTCTTTGGCGGTTGGACCCCATTGTAGTGAATAGAATATGGAACATATAAATAGGGGGTGATGAAGCAGGAGTGAAGAGGAAATCTCCCCGGGGTCTAGACACTGGTGGTAGTGGTGAGGTGATGATGATGCAGAGGCTAGGTGAGGTGAAGAAACTCCGAACTCTGCTGCCTGGACCTGATGAATGGCATGGGGAAGGGATGAGGTGATGGACTCTGGCTGCCTGGGTCCGAGATTGGAGGAGAAGGGATGGAGGAGGGTTGCGCATTGTCTGTATGGCACTGATGGAGCAAAGACAGCAGAGATTTAAAGTTTGACAGTGGCGGCAATTGACTGGCAACGAGACCGTGACAAAATCTGATTGGATAGTGGAGAGGAAGGTGAACGCCCATGACCAGCTAATTAGAGGGAGTAGGAGGAGTGAGAGAGTAGAGGAAATTCTGAATGAACAGTGTAAAGGAGGTCTTCCTGATTGAACTTACGCTGAGCTTCATTAAATAAGCCACATCCATTATTATTGTTTTTGGCAAAGATCAGAAAAGCTGGACAGACTGCAGTTCAGTAATGTCATCAATAAAGTTTGCAAATTAGGTCGACTACAGATGCTTGAAAAAAAACAGCTTGAATTCAACTGAAAGACAGCATATTCAGAAGATGCAAGATTTACTATAAATTTCCTCTGTTATGCAAAGAGTTAAAGCCTTTTTTTGTGGACAATTAAAGTTTTTTGTAACAAGGGTGAAGGCAGGCTGTGACTGCCAAGGAAAGAAGATAAAAGTTAAATTTGCAGAATTGGTTGGGTGTGTCCTGCTTCCTAACAGATTAACCAGATTTGATGATTGAATAGAGCCCAGTCTTCTTTCCTATTACTTATCAAGACAAGAATAGTGCGAGCTTGGGGCTGGAACTGGCATGACTTGACAGGATAACTGAATTAAGTTCAATTCTATTTTGCTTTATTGGCGTGATACAGCAGATAAAGGACAGTGTTTACAAACACTGATGTCAGAACTCAAACCCTCCTAACATCACCCAGAGACACAGAGTAAAAAAGTCTTTATTTTATTTATTATATTATGGCAGCTTCTGTTTCGAGGAATTGTTATTTCAAGGAAATTCTTCTGGAAATTAATACTTGCTTAGTAAACTAGAAACTGAAGTCTAAAAAAAAAGACTAATTAACAATTAGTAACAGATTAAATGGTCATTTCCACGTAACTGGAAATTAAAATATAGTGTCGCCAATTTTATTTTTCAATATAGTGGTCTGAGCAATGCATGCAGAGCAAAATTAGGCCAATACCCTCTAATACTAAAAATACCAAAAACATTTTTAAAAAAGACCAATTCAATTTAGGACACACCTAAAACTAAGTGAACCCCTTTCAAGGCTTGAATTGCCAAAAGCTGAGGAGTAATAAGGATTTCTTTACCCAACTGATCCTGAGGCTGCACCCACAAACCTGCCCAACACCTCAGAAAAAGGATAAAAAGGCATCACCAATCAGACTCAGTCAAATTACAGAACAGTTGAAACCAAATTGCATTGCCTTCAGTGATATCTGGCTGACTGATCTAATCTGCATCATGGCTGAACACTTGAGCACAGCGACTTATCAACAATTTAAAAAAAGCTTGACAAAGTACAGACTGAGTGAGCACAGTCTTGCTTTTGAAAAGTGAAGACACAGGAAAACCTGCACTTCCTCAACAAATGTTAAAAAAAAAGAAAAAAAGAAGAAGGTAAAAACATCTTCAAGAAACTTTTTTTTTTTTTTTTTTTAAACTGAGTTGGTTACAAAAGGTTTTCTTAACCAACCAGATGATGGAAAATTACCAGTCCTACCCGGGGAAGATTCAAAGAGCCGTGAGTGAGCAGCAGTCTGTTGCTTCCTGTGGGTTCATCGTGGGTTTTGTTGTACTAAGTGTGCCATTAAGAACCCTTATCTTCTAAAGAACCCTTTCTGGAAGAGGCAGTACTTCAAGGATTGCTGAAAGCACAGATAATAAAATATCCTCAACCTCAAATAGTCACAATTGACACACAATTCAAATGAATCAGTTTTTTAACATTGTTGACTATAACATGGATTGTGAAAATGATGGATGGCTGCAATATACAATAATGTTGCCTCATCTGTTATGATAAAATATGTTTGTTTGTAGAGCCCTCTGAGGACAAGAGGTGAAACACTTGGAATATAAATGTTCTAATTAGAACCCCGTGTGTGGGTTCTGAATGAAATCTTTGGAAAGTAAAAGGTTATCATTTGCCCCCCACCTGGAGACCATGATTTTGACAGAAAGACGAGGTAGAATCTCACCACTGTACACTAACACTGACACACTGGCACAGTCCAAAAGGAGGCGCTAGAGCTACACGTCAAAGCAAGAGGACCTACTGTAACTGCAGACTATGTTAATGACTGACCAAATGATGGAGAACAACATGTTTATGATGGATTTAATAGTTTTGTGCTCTCCTCTAACACAGTCATTCGAAGAAATCCTGCAAATTTAAGATATATATCTGCAGTACACCTTTTATAAAGCATTTAAAAGGTGTGTAT
>JAJHUR010109729.1:2648-17295 GCA_027495735.1 Lutjanus campechanus | reverse complement strand
CGTATAATGTTAAATCCATCAATGTGTATATCAATGTCCTCCGACAACCATGATTCTGTAAAGCAAAATAGGCTAGTTTGCCTATAGTCCGTGTCATACTGGATGAGTGCGGAGAGTTCAGTCATTTTATTGTTCAGTGACCGGACATTTGACAGCGTGATGGCAGGTAGTGGCAGCCTGCTACCCCTCCTTCGTAGCCGATTTCTGATCCCTCCTCTGGACCCTCTTTTCCTCCGGATCCGTTTGTTGTAGAATCCCCGCAGCAAGTGGTGGGGGATCTCAGCAAGGAGGGAAGTCGATCTCAGGTCTACATTAACGCTGGCCGGCTTGAGCTCTATCAGTTCCCAGCGTGCGTACACACGCCGTCCTGGGTGAGTTGTGTCCCGATTTTCCCGTCTTTCCCAACATCCAAATGCCGGGTTTACGAAGAGAATCAGGATTCCCCATATTGCAAGATTAAGAGTCGACATTCTTATCTTGCTCCGTGTTGTTATATACTCACAAACGTACACAGATAACAACAAAAAGGACACACAAACGAGCCGCACGTCAGGAGTCGCTCAAGCAGCGGAGCGCCCCCACTCGCACTTGAGAAGTCCACAAACACCAGTCGTAGAAATGACTTGGGCTTTTCAAGGTGGGTGTAGGCACTATGCAGCAGCGTTAGTGTGGCGTTGTCCACTCCCCTGTGACGTTTGTATGCAAACTGAAGTGGGTCAGCGTGCATGCTGACCTCTGCCTGTAGTTGTGTGAGAATTAGCCTCTCAAAGCCTTTCATGACCAGAGATGTTTGGGCCACAGGTTGATAGTCATTGTCACAGGTGGGGTTGCTCTTTTTAGGCACAGGGCATATGATGGAAGATTTCCAGACTGAAGGGATAGAGTGTTCAGCCAGTGAGCGGTTAAAGAGGTGGCAGTAGATACCAGAGAGCTGGCTGCTGCAGGTCTTCAGTAGGCGGCCGCAGATCTGGTCTGGCCCTGGTGCTTTATTTGGCCTCATCCTTCTCAGCACCAGCTCAACCTCCGCCTGCTGCAGCTCTCAGTTTACATGGCCCGGCATCCTAGCAGTGAGCTCCTTCATTAGCTTCTCCCTCTCCTGCGTGTAGTCCAACTTCTCAAATCTGCAGTAGAACTGGTTAAGGTTCTCCATCATGTCAATACAGTCTTTTGCCCCGCTGGTGGGTGGAGCCGAGGATTTGTTGGGGAGGCCAGCTAAAGTTTTGACACCTTGCCAGGCATCACTTGGCTTACCCTCCAGAAAGAGTTTCTCAACTCTCTCCTTATATTCCCTCTTTGCTGCTTTTATTTGTTTATTCAGTTTATTTTCAATGAGTTTTTACTCAATTTTATTTCTGGAGGAGAATGCAGTTTTTTTTTCATGCAGGGTTGATTTCAGGGCTTTTGTTATCCAAGGCTTGTTGTTAGAAAAAACCCCAACCGTCTTGGTGGGGACAACCATCTCCTCGCAGAAAGTTGTATAATTAGTGACCACATCAGTAGCCTCCTCAAGGCTGTTTCCCTGAGTTAGCACCTCCCACTCAGTGTACTCAAAGCAGGCCTGAAGAGTCTCAATTGCAGCAGTATCCCACTTTTTCACCTGCTACTTTATGACACCATCCCTTTGCAGCTTTGTGCAATAAGCGGGGATAAGATGGACAACGTTATGGTCCGCAGTACTGAGAGGAGGTTTTTGCCTGAGGGAGGGACGTAAACAAGCAATAGGGCCAGCTGACTAAACTCACGGGGTAAATATTTGGGTCTGAATGACACAGCAAGCAACTCCAAGTCAGGTGTGCAGCAAGAGTCCTTCACAACAGCAGCTCTGCTCAGTTCCTTATTTACATAGACACACAGCCCGCCCCCGTGCCTTTTCAAGCTACTCACAGTGTCTCGGTCCAGTCTGAGCAGAGTTCTGAATCCGTCCAGAGAGAACTCTGAGTCCGCGATCATTTTATCCAACCAGGTTTCATCAGACAGATCAGATTCGCCTGTCTGTATGCCCATTGGCAAGTTATGTTTGCATGTAGTTCATCTAACTTATTCCATAATGAGCGAGCATTGGCAAGTACGATGGAGGGAAGCGGTGGGCATTTCAATGTGCCGGTGAGTCTTTTCAGCCTCTGCCTAACTCCTCCTCTCCTACCCCACTTCCTTCTCTAAGTATCCTGCCGGCGATCATGGTTGGGGCTATATTGTCTCAGTTCTTCCCAGTTTTCCAAATTCGGTGCTGCATAATCCATATACCGGAGTGACAGCAGATCATCTTGGGAGTACTGCAAAATTCCAATTCCGAGCCTCCCAAAGGCCGCGAGTGATCCGGCTATCCAAAGTAGCAGTTGCAACAGTAGTAGACACTTCCTCATCTTGCAGGTGTATTTCATAAACTTCAGCCATGCTGGAAACAATTTGATCAAACTAGTAATCTTAGTAGGTATACGACGTACCATTCAATCACAGCAGCCAACTAGACATGGGACTAAAACTTAGACAAACAAACAAAACGCACGAGAGACGCGCTCTCCACTTGTTGCCATTACAGCACCAACCCCCTCTTCTCTCCTGACTATATTTTTTCTTGTGTTACATCAGCTGTCAGATGTTTGTCACTTTGGATAAAAGTGTCTTATAATGGAATTGTTGTTGTAAAATGATAATGAACATGATATAATAATAATTAGATGGATTGTCAGGGAAGGTGGCAGCTTGTCTTCATGTCTGCAGTAGGGTTTAATCCCAGGGAACAGGATTCCTGGGAAATGTAGTCAAGACTATTTCCTGTTTCCCGGGAAATACAATGACAGGAAATGGGAAAAAATGTTTTACTTATTTATCTTTTTAAAGACAGAACATATTAAAATATAGTCAGAAAAATGTAGGGCGACAGTTTACTGTCATAGAACATACAGCAGATATGTGTGCGTGCGTGCTATGCATCGGTAAAACACAACACAGCCTATTGATTAACACAAAGCGCTATGATTAAGACGCACATGCATGATCTGGGTCTGACCTTGTGGAATTGCGCATATTCTAATGCACAAATACTGAAGTAAAAATAAAGAAATCTTCTGTTAACTATGAGTGATTATTGATTTTACTAGCCTACTATTTATTGCTTTGTTATTGCGCGAAGCTCACATGCGCAGCCTCAGCTCGCGCCAGTGGAGCAGCCGCAGAATACAGGAGTGTGAATTAGTAAAGTGTCCTTTGAACATATTTTCTATCAGCAATATAGTGTAACTATTGAAGTTTACGGCGTACACGTGTGTGTGCCTCACACATAGCTGAGGTGCACACACTCATCGCAATCGCAAAACACCTTCAGTAACAGCCGTGCACACACGTGTGACTTGAAAGTTAATCCCACTAATGAGGATTATTATAATTGGAAATCCCGATAAATCCCAACAGACCTGCAAAGTGCGCACAGGACGGGATCACAATTGTCAGATCGTCTCAAACAGATCAGACAGCATGACAGCTGGAACAGCTGTCGTGTTTGTGTCTGCGTGTTTATTGGGATCCAGAAAAACAAGGATGAAACAATTATGATTCATATCATACAAAATGAACAAGACGTTATATCGGATAGCACGAGACGGCCCGACCAGAGGAGAAAAAGGTCTGTGTGGTTCTGTTAGAGCTGGTTGGATATATCCGTGCATAATTTTGCTCAATTCAAACTTCAGAAACACTTTCTGATTCTGTTTCCTCCACCTATAGTAGTGTTAGCGGGACAGAGGGGTGAGGATGGGAGGTGGATATAAGAATGGGCAGGAAGAGGAGAAGGAGGAGGAGCACGGGCTGCGTAACTGCTCTTCAATCCCGATTGTCGTCTCCATATATTGCGCGCTCTCGCGTTTTCACTTCTCGAACCAGGAGGTCGATTTCCTCTCTTGAAAATCTTTTCTATTTGTTTCCTCCTGGTAAATCTGCCACCATGTTGGCACGCCTGCTTCTCAAAGGTGATGACAGCTGACTTTCTGATTGCTTTATTGCACGTTTGGCCTTAGCTCACCGGTGAATTATTGAAGACACGTTGGCACACCTGATAGGTGTATCCTGCTGTGCGCTGGTTACGCAAGGGGCGGGACAGGGCAGGATGCCCCTGCCGCAACATGGCAAAGGTGGATTTGGACAGACCTTGAATAAATTAAATCCATTGTGCCTCACGCTTTCCACTTGCGCTTTAGATCAGCGCAAGGCAGGGCCCTTAGTGTTGCTTGAAAAGACCAGGGCTTAGTGAAGTTAAGCTTTTAAAAAAAGTTAATTTCCGGGGATGAGAAAGTCTCATTTTTGGGAAAAATATTAATCCCTAGTCTGCAGCTCAGTGCTGATTTTCAGATCCCAGTGTCCTGTGTGTTTTTAAAATTAAAGCTCTGATAGACTCCTTGAACACCACCTGCTGTTAGCAATGAGGCGGTGAACAGTTACAGAAACAGGCAGTGAATATCACACATGGTGAAGTGAGGCCAAACCCGGCCCACGCTAACATCATGCTAGCAACACACCGTCTGAACTGCAAACACACAGACCAATGCACTGGCCTGCAGCACTGTCCCTGCTTTTAATCTCCAGTGGGTTGGTCTTTAGTAAGCCTGATCCTTAATGCTCAGTTGGTCTGAGTTAAGACCAGTCTTTTAATGGATTTTATGTCAGTTGCACCATCAAACCAGGTCTTTTGTCTGACTGAATACAATTCATTTCCCACCACATTTAAATTGTCTCTTTGAGTGTTCATTTCACAGAACAGAAGGTATTGGTGACTACAGGCTGTTTATATTCAGATTAATTAGGTTTCGGCTTTATGGCAGCTGCTGACCAGGCATAAGATTTACACCTGGTCTTAGTGAGAAGACGGTTGAACCCTAGATGGTGCAACCAGCTCCAAGTTTGTTTGTTTGTTTGTTTGTTTGTTTGAACAGTCTGACTCTCAGTCTGCTCATGTTTTCATTCATTGTCTGATTTTTAAAAAGCAGAGCGAGTGTAAAGACCTACAGAGAACCACATTAACACCCTCTCCAGTCTGGATCAATGTCAAATATTAGTGATCAGGTGGGAGAAAAGTTTCCCACGGGTGAAGAAACTTGTGACAGCATCAGTGTTACGGATTACAGCAGTCATTTTACAGGAAAAGATGTTGATGATGCTCAGTATCTGTAACTTTAGAGCGCTAAAGGTCTTTAGATCTTCCTGTGACTTTGAACTAAACAAATGTTTAGCAGATTGGTTTATATCAAACATACTGGCCAACAAGTGGAGCTGACGTCCACAGATGAGCTGTAGAATAATGATAATGTTAATGTTAGCTCCACCTAGGGGTCACAGAGAACAATGAAAAGATACTAACATAAATCCAACATATCAAAGATGTAGACTGAGTTTTTAACTTCATGAGTAAGTGACTCTGACAGACCCTCCACCTCAGAAACCACTAGAGAAAGTGCAGAGGTGAGGCTAACACAGCTAACATTAGCCATGCTAACACCCTGCTCCATCTGTCTATCAGCTGATGACTCCACGGCCTGAAGAAAGATAACTGTAGTGTCCGTCCTCCCACAAAGTACTGAGAGCACATGTAGATGGTGGGACGGTGGATAAGTAATGTAATCAGTTTATGCCTGAACACTGTGTAACACTGACTACCACTGCAAACTGAGTCAGGTGACCTGCTGACCTGTGAGACATCGGTGTTGAAGTGGTGAGTTTTCTCTACATCAGTAAAATGAAGTCTGAATGTTACAACTCTACAACATGGTCAGCGGCCGTCCTATAGATTTATTATGTTATTTAGATATGAAACATCTCATATGATTATCGTCCAGGACACTGAATCTCAGGTGTTTAAACATCCAGGTAACACTCTGTTCATTACCAAACGCTGAAGTAGACATATCACCATTCATTATCACAAACAAGCAACAGGGCCAAGTGTAGCAAACCCCAGCCAGACAATGGTGAAGCGTACTGATGTTTCAAAAAGCATTTATTTATGTTCAGCCGTCAGCCTTTTTCTGAACACAAATTCCTTAAACTTTCAGTCCTTTCTTCAGGAAACACCGTTAAGAGCTACAGGAAAAACAAACATGAAACAAAAAAAATAAACATAAATGAGCTCTTACAGGTGTACAAATATCACCTTGAAACAACTTTAACCATACATGTGTAAATATTAGTCATAATTTTACTGGCATATAACACTCCTTTGTCAAAACGTGCAAAAACAGAAAGCTAGCAGCACCGTATAGCAATAAGAAAGAAGCTAACACTAGCTTGACTGCTACAGCAACAATACACATAAAATACATTTTCACAGTTAGCTAAGTTCAATTCACATGTCACTGAAAACCGTCATAAAACAAATTAAATAACACAATACCTTGTTCCCATTCCAGCTAGGTGCTTATAATCTTTAAACACATCCTTTGCATTAGACAGCAACAGCGTGCAACCGTTTTCCTTCCTTCCTTGCGTGCATTTGCGGACTTTTTGGTAGCGTCTCCCTCATGTCAAGAAACCGCTTCTTCGATCTACACTTCCTCTACCGCCGGAAGGGTGCCAAAATAAAAACCCGTCACATTAAAACACGCCTTCAAAACAAAAGCATGGAGAAAACGGTATTTTAACACCAATAGGATCAACAGACCTTTATAAGAGTCACTTACACCAAGAGTTCTTGAAGTTTTCCTGTCATGTTGACTCGCCATCATTGATAACAAACACAATCTCAGCTCTGAAAGATTTCACCTCTGCAGTTTCTCTTCGTTCTCCTTATTTATGATGTTTTTTCTACTGTCTTCTTCTCTTCGTTCTTTTCTTCTCCGACTTCAGTGCTTCTCCCATCCTTTTTTTTTTTGCTTCATGCAACAATTGAATTTTATTGGACAGATAAATCAAATATTCCACCAATATTCTTCTGTAAAAACAGAGAACATGGTGTTTTACCTGTAATTTTCTGATTGATGCTGCAGGTGGCGTTGTACCGCTCCTTCCCGACTCGTCTCCTCTCTCGGGCCTGGGGTCGTCTGAATGGAGTGGAGCTTCCCACCTGGCTCCGAAAACCTGTGTACTCCCTTTACATCTGGACTTTTGGGGTCAACATGCAGGTCAGGGCCAACTTTGACTTTTTTTAACTACTTTCCATGTTTTTTGTTTAGTTTGGTTTTGTTTTTAAAAATAAAAAAACATTTTAAATTGAGTTAGGCTGGAAATATACTTGCTTTTAACTATGCACTTGCATAAGCAAATGGATGTTGCAAACGGATGTTGGGATGGTCGGAGCACAGGAATAGTTGGGGTATGAAGGTGGCCAGGATATTGGGATTGTTGGGATTGTTGGGATGTTGAGATTTTGGGTTTGTTGGGGTGTTGAGATGTTGGGTTTGTTGGGATTGTTGGGTTTGTTGGGGTGTTGAGATGTAGGGTTTGTTGGGATCGTTGGGTTTGTTGGGGTGTTGAGATGTAGGGATTGTTGGGATCGTTGGGTTTGTTGGGGTGTTGAGATGTAGGGTTTGTTGGGATCGTTGGGTTTGTTGGGGTGTTGAGATGTAGGGATTGTTCGTTAGGTCTGAGTGTGGGAATGTTTGGGGTATCAGAATGGTTGGGATGTTGATGCTGGTTGATGTTATTTTACTTCTTGTGATTTGTCCTCTCATCAACTTACTGCATTCTTTAATAATGGTATTATATGTTTGAGCTTCTTTTTGATGTTTTCTGTCTCTGTGTCATCCAATAGGAGGCAGCGGTGGAGGATTTACATCACTACAGGAATCTTGGTGAATTTTTCCGTCGACGGCTCAAACCTGCTGTTCGACCGCTCTGTGCATCCTCCTGTCTGGTAACACTCCTCTTCTTACTCTTCTTTTATTTTTATACATTTCTTTACTTTTTGTTTGTTGTCTTAATTTAAGTCGCTTATTTAATTTTGTACATTCACTAAACTGTCAGTCTGTCAAACTTCAAATTTGGTTGAAGGCTGCTGATGACTTCTTTCAGGACTCAGTGCGATGAAGGTCCAACAGTGAACAAAGTTGGACTTGCTGGTCTTGATTTTTATAGTTTTCAATTTTCTCTTCATCAGTTCATCTTTCTCCTTTTCTGAATTGTAATAGAATGTGCGTCAAACTTGTGTTTGTTTACTGTGTTTTTAGTTGTCAGACATCAGGAACAATGCATGATGGGAATATGAGTTTGGACGATGTGAGGGTTTAGGTTTTAAACTTAATTAAAAAAAAATTAATGTCTAAAATATATTGTCAGGGTCAACTTTTTTTGGGATGCAATTAAAACAATCAAGTCTTTTAATAAATCTGGATAGTTTCTGATGAAAGGATGTGTTTTATTTTAAGTTTGTCTCTCTTGTCATCTGTCAGATCTCTCCGGCTGATGGCAGGATCCTCCACTTCGGTCGGGTGAAGAACTCGGAGGTGGAGCAGGTGAAGGGGGTCACCTACAGTCTAGAGAACTTCCTGGGTCCACAGAAGAGTCATGGCAGCGGTAAGCAGTTGCCTTCTGATCAGTTATCAGTCATTATGAGATAAACGGTGTCGTCTGACATCTGCGCTCACATGGTGGATTAAGTAATGAATGTGTGCAGTTAATATGATGTTAGAGTTCCCCCTGGTGTCAGTCTCACCTCTCTGCAGACAGACATTTCTGTCAACAAGCTTCAACAAGCTCACTGTGTCTTCAGCCTGACGAGTCAGAATCGTTCTTTCCTTGTGCTTCTCCTTAGACTCGTTGTCCTTCAGGGACCTCCTCCTGTCGTCTCCTGATAATGACCTGTTCCACGTGGTGGTCTACCTGGCTCCAGGTGACTATCACTGTTTCCATTCACCCACAGACTGGAGTGTGGAGCTTCGCCGTCACTTCCCAGGTGAGGCACCTGATGTGCACCTGATGTTCACCTGCTCTTCATCTGTCTGTCCTCATTAGGCTCATTAATGTCTTTTAACTCTCTGTTTCTGTCCTCGTTAGGCTCGTTAGTGTCAGTTAACTCTGTCCACCTGCTCTTCATCTCTATCTCTTTCCTTGTTAGGCTCGTTAATGTCTGTTAACCCGGGCGTGGCTCGCTTGGTCAAAGAGCTCTTCTGCCTTAACGAGCGCGTGGTGCTCACTGGCCAATGGCAGCACGGCTTCTTCTCGTTTACGGCGGTCGGAGCCACAAACGTTGGCTCCATCAGGGTTTACTTCGACCAGGTGAGTTTAGAACTTCCACCTCTAGGGTTGTTTGATTTCATCACTCTGGCACTAAAGGGTTAATCCCATTTAATGAGTTTCTGTTGTCGATGTTCTCCTCAGGAGCTTCAGACCAACGCTCCCCGCTACAGTAAAGGTTCTTTCCACGACCGCAGCTACGTTGCCGTCAGCGACAAGGTGTTGAATGCGGCAGGTGAAGAGGGCGTGGTCTCCGTCGAGAGAGGGGGAGTGGCCTTACAGAAGGGGGAGGCAGTGGGCGAGTTTAACCTTGGCTCCACCATTGTGCTGCTGTTCGAAGCTCCCAAAGACTTCAGCTTCAACCTGCAGCCGGGACAGCGAATCAGAGTCGGGGAGGGGCTTGGCAGACTCTGATTGGCTGAGCTGCAGACTCAGTGGGAGGGGCCTGATGATGATGATGATGAAGTGCTGGAAATTAATCAGAGGCATTGTGGGTAATTTTTTCAGTGACAGAGAAGCTGTGGAGGACAGAAAAGACTGAAACTCCCAGAATGCCTTGTTCCTCCTGAAGGAGGAGATGCCAAACTGTCTGTCTGTCTGTCAGTCAGACACTGAACCAACAAACTCAAATGTTCAAACTCTATTTAACAAAATAAAAGCTTCCATTAAAGGAGCAGTCTGTAGGATTGCAGGATAACCTGCAATGAAAGTCATTGTTTGCTTTGTCTGTTCTGGGCTCCTGTAGAAACATGGCGGTTCAACATGGCGGCCTGTCTCAGGAGTTTTAAAGGTTTATTCTGCAGCTGATTAATCAATAATTGATATTATATTCTGATGTGTGAATCTGACATACTGCTTCTTTAACAGATTCAGATTTTATTGAATGAATTCACTTATTATCCTTCGTTCCTCCGTCCACCGAAGCTTTGAATGTTTGAAGCTTTATTGTTCACTTTTCGTGGTCCAATCAGAGCTGATTGGTGGAAACCCGGCAGGATGCCTGTAATTGGTCAAAAAGAGTTCTGTAGTTTTTGTGACCAATCCGAAGAGACGATAAGGTGTCTGAAACTGTTTGTTGTTTCTCTACTTTTGTAAAATATGTAATTATGAATAAACGTTTGTTTCTCAGCAGCTGTGTCGTCATTACAACAAGTGATCTGATTGGTCAGGTAGACATTTGTCAGGATGACATCACACTGTGCTCATCGCTGTCAGTAAATCAACTTTCTTTAATCAATATAATTTATTGCTTGTACAGGTGACTCATTTACAAACATGTTCTCCTTTAATTCTCTCATGAATAAAATCTGATTTAACATGAAGAAGTTATTTCATAAATTTCCTGTCTTTACAATATTTGTATTTTTTTACAGTACAGTATTGAATGATAATATTAACACAATATATAGTCTTACAGTGAACAGAATAAACAATAATTCACACATTGGAGAATTTTTTTTATTGTTTAAAATAATTAATACCAACACTCAAATCCAAACAATTTAAACATGGTGAAAAATAAATCCTGTCACAACCACCTGTTTTCACGTTTCAACCTGTTTTTAAACTAGTGATCAATCTGGCAATAATTTTCCACAAATCAATTAGTTGTTTGGTTCATAAAATGTCAGAAAGTGGTGAAAATGAATCCTGTCACAAGCAGAACTAAATTCAGCACTCTGATAGGTCAGTCTTAGCCCCGCCCCACGCAGCAGAACCAGCAGCACAGCCAATAGGACGGCGGTGGGCAGCAGTTGCCGTAGCGATGGAAGCGCGGCTCAGCCAGACCCCCGTGTGACCAGCCGTCATCAGTCACCTCCTTCCCCAGCCACACCTTCCCGTCCCCGGCGGCATCTCCAGACGGCAGCGGCGGCGTCCTGGAGGAGGTCAGGGAGCAGGACGAAGAGCAGGTCTGCTGGGACTTCACTCCCAGGAAGGAGGCCAAGTCCAGGTCCAGACCTGCAGCTCCGCCCCGGGGCCGAGGGGTGTTTTGTCGACACTGAGGACACGGGATCCACACCTGAGGGGGGAGGAGTTATGTGATGTCAGAGACTGGCCAGATCTTAATGGACATCCTAAAAACAACGTGAGGAACAACTGCTCATCCATCAGGCCCACGAGACAAGGCTGCTGTTCTCTCCTCTTGTCTTGAGTTGGTGCAGTACCTCGATTGAGCCACTAGATGTTCTTAATTTCTAGAAAAATAAAAATATTTACTTGTGTACATTTACACACAGAAGTGTGACAGCGGCTCTGTTTGTGTTTCAACACTTGAAGCATGTTAATAAATATAAATGTAACATACAAACGTATGTATCATTTAGACTAGCTGTGTCCAAACTTGTGTTCTTGGAGCGCCCCCTGCTGGCATCTAAGAAAAGTTCTGAATTCAGACTTCATTACAAATTATAACGTTCGTACAGCTGCTGGAAATCCTTGAAAACACTTCATTTGAAACTTTTCATGGTTTGAAAAGTGCTTGTTTATTTTGGATAATAATAATAATAACTTTATTTATATAGCACTTTTCATACAAAAGGAAATGTAGCACAAAGTGCTTTACAATCAAAGATAAAGAAAATAAAGTTTCTCTCTCTGGTCTCCTGTACCTATTACTAAAACCTGAGTTTTGTCCTGGTTGATCTGCCATCCAGGATTTAATGTCTGAAATACAGTTAAAAAGGGCATCAAGTGGTCCTGTGTCATCAGGAGACACGGCGATGTAAAGCTGTGTGTCATCTGCATAGCTGTGAAAGTTGATGCCTCCTGATGACATTTCCAAGTGGTAGCATGTATAGGTTAAAAAGGGTTGGACCTAAAATTGACCCCTGGGGAACACCGCATTTCATTTGATAAAAACTAGATGTGTGTTCACCCATGCTGACATAGAATTTCCTGTCAGTGAGATATGATTTGAACCAGTTAAAAACAGTACCAGAGATGCCAATTAAATGTTGAAGTCTACTTTGTCAAACGCTGCAGTCAAATCTAAAAGCACTAAGACAGACGGCATTTTTGTGTCCATGTTTGATCTGATGTCATTGACAATTTTCACTAGTGCCGTCTCCCTGCTGTGATATTTTCTAAAACCAGACTGATATATTCGTCCAAATTGTTCTTCTTCAAGAGTGTTTTTTTTTTTTTTTGAGCATTCTTTTTATTGAACATTTTCAAAATTATAACAGTCCAGCACATAAAAAAAATTATAACAGTCCAGCACAGTGCATATACAGATTATTTGAGATATGTAGCAAATCCAGAATACATCCACAGCAATGTCCAAGTCCTTATTAGGTCTAACAGTTCAAGCAGTAGTCCTCCGAGTTCTCAAGTTGTCCAACACTTCGCCAAACTTTGCTGTAAAGAGATCCTTCCGACCGTTGATGCTGAATCTCAGCCTTTCCAGAGAAATATAGTCTGTTATCAAAGATTTCCACTGATGTATTGAAGGAGGTTCATCTCCGACCCATTTTGTCATAACAGCCTTTCGGCTCATCATAAGCAAAAAATGTACAGTGTTCTTATGGGATCTTAATGTTTCAGGGATACAACCCAATAGACATAATATTGGATTAGGCTGTAATTGCTGCTTGATTATCACACTAACCTCAGCACATACAGTTTGCCAAAACCGTTGAATGTTTTCGCATTCCCATAGGCAGTGAAATCTTGTCCCTAAAATAGTCTCACACTTTGGGCAGTTTGGAGAGGCCCCTGCTGTATATTTACTATACATATAAGGAGATATATAGACATTTTGGAAGATATTATATTGCATTTCTCTTAGTCTGTTGCATATGGATATTTTCAACGATAAAAGTAAAATTTCCTCCCATAATGCATTGTCTATTGTTGTTTTCAAGTGAGTCTCCCATAATTTCCGTAGGAATGATAATCTATCTGTATTCAAATGTTGCAGCTTGGAATAACATTTGGAGACAAAATGACCTTGTTTAAGACTATCTAAAAGAGTCTTTTCTAACAAGTTAAAGTCATCTGGAAGACTGAGAGTATCCATTTTGGTATGTACATAATGTCTGACCTGAAGGTATTTGTTTGTAAATTATATGTAGCCTGTAAGGACTCAAATGTTTTAAATTTTCCCCTATCCCAGAGATTATATGGTAAATTCCTGCTTTGTGCCAGTTCTGAAAATTAGATCCAGTGCCCCCTCTGGTTAAATCAGGATTATCAGTCATTGTTGTTAAACAACTCAATTTATGTTTAGTATCAAATAGTTTCCGTAGAGAATTCCAAGTACTACCCACATTAGTGATTAGAAAACTGTCTCTCGCCATAATTGGTAGTTCACTCCTGCGTTTATCTAGTAAGTTGATAGGAGCGTACGGTTTGGAGAAGGTTGCTTCAATCTCAAACCATGGCGGCTTTAGTTGAGCAGTTGCCCATATTGAAATAATTCTAGCTTGCATTGAGATTGTATAGTTTGTAATATTGGGGAGACCCCATCGTCCATGTTTTTTTGGTAGTTGTAAAATATCTAATTTAATTTTAGGCTTTCTGCCAGCCCATATAAAGTCAGAGAGAGCTTTATTTATATCTTTAATGTTGTTTCTCTTCAGAGATAAAGAGCATAGATAGAGGGTAAGTAATTTTGGGGAGAATTATCATCTTAATAAGATTGATTCTGCCAAGAAAGGATACAGGAAGCTTTTTCCAGCTTAACATCTTGTCCTTAATGTGTTTTACCATGGGGTTAACATTTTCAGCATAAAGTTGACTAATTTTAGGTGTTATTTTAACCCCCAGATATGTAAAACCATCTGGTGCCCAGCGAAAGGGTTTTACAAAGTCAGGTTCATACTCATGTGAAAACCCGAGAGGCATAATTTCAGATTTCATAAAATTAACTTTGTATCCGGAAATTTGACCGAATTCTTTCACACAATTGATTAATGCAGGTATTGAGTTTGATGGGTCTGTCAATGTCAGGAGGATATCATCCGCGTACAATAGAATTTTGTGCTGTGTTGTTCCTATCACCGTTCCTTTAATATTGGAGTTTTGCCAGACAGCAATTGCTAATGGCTCTATAGCTAAAGAAAACAACAGAGGTGATAGTGGTGACCCTTGAGCTGTACATCTGTTAAGCTGAAATTGGGCAGAAATGAGATCATTTGTTGAAACTGAGGCAGTAGGCATTTTATATAAAAGCTGTACCCATCGAACAAAATCTGATTGAAAGCCAAATCTTTTCAACACTTCAAGCATGTATTTTCGCTCAATGCGATCGAACACTTTCTCTGCATCCATCGTTACTATAGCGCTTGGAGTTTGATGGAAACTAAGATAGTGAATAATATTAATTAAATGTCTTGTGTTATTTGATGAAGTACGGCCTTTTATAAATCCTGTTTGGCATGGTTCGAATTACGGGGGAGCTAGGCGGAGCCGAGCTCACCTGAAAAGGACATGAGCTCCCCTGAAAGCCTCATTTGGGACATTTAGGGGGAGCTCTAATATATGATGGTCC
>JAJHUR010109719.1:0-23334 GCA_027495735.1 Lutjanus campechanus | reverse complement strand
TTCTGTAATTTAATAAGTTGATGATTCTTTCAGGTTTGCCTGATTGTTTAGCACCGATCCTTAATTTTATTAAGCAATTTATCAAGTAGCGGAAGCCAAGAAAATCACTGTTATGCCTGTATTTGTTTTCCTGTCGACCAGCGGTTCCCAACCTTTTTCCTGATGAGACGTCTTTGCTTTCATTGGGGAAACTGACAACCCCTGACTAAGTGACATACAGTATTTTATGGATATTTCAGCATATAACAACAGTACAGAACAACTGATAAACTGCAATCAATCCAAATAGTGAACATGATAACAGCAGGAAGGTTGTCTAAAACATCACCACATTTCATTGTGTGACAGAGTTGTTTCAAATATCTATGTGTATCAGACATAGAGTCGAGGTAAAAATAAAATTTGAGAAAAGTATGACTGGGGATAATGCAAGCAGGGGGAAAAGAAAATATGTATTGCAGAAATACACACTGTTCTTTGTGTTGTTTGGGAGTTTTGAGCTGTAAATTCCTGGTGAAACCTGTGTTGCCTGGTTATATCTAGTATTCCATTTGTATCGTCAAAACAAAAACTGTGACGGTGCTGTTTGTGTATTCAGGGAGGAATGCAGCACAGGTGGAGCGTGGGTTCCGCCGCTAAAAATACAGAGCCTAAAAATTACATATACATGTTCCCTTTAAAAAAAAAAAAAAAAAAATCCAATTTAACCTATAATTCTCATATTGCTTTCCGGGTGCAGCTGGTGCGTTCATGTGGGGCTACAGCGATTTTAACATTCTCCCCGTGTATGAGTTCCCGTTTTGCTCCCGCCTGCCATATCATAATCATTTGGCCCGATTCCTTGATTCGAATTGGTGAATTGTTACACCCCGAGTAGGTAGAGTATGATACATCTGCTCACAGGCCACATTATTTTATCAACTGCGTTTGCGGGTCACAGTGCAGTGCAGAAGGTGGTGTTTTTTTTCCCCCCTCTGTCTGTGCTGGCAGCGAGT
Organism: Lutjanus campechanus; assembly: GCA_027495735.1. NCBI lineage: Eukaryota > Metazoa > Chordata > Actinopteri > Lutjaniformes > Lutjanidae > Lutjanus > Lutjanus campechanus. The sequence continues at coordinate 22,339 of JAJHUR010109719.1, read as the reverse complement.
ACGCCCCAGTACACACAGTCCCTAGATGCAGTCTGGCAGGCCTAGTGAATCATCTTCCCGTCACAGGTGGGGGAAATACAACAGCGGGATTGGCAGTCCAAAGGTGGCGTCTGGCCCACTGTTGAGTGAGGTGTTTGGCTCGCTTCCTCTGGAAATGTGGATATGTCATATTCTTTCATGCGGTAGAGGGAAGGTAGTCGGGCAAGTTTTTATTTTTCTCTGCTCAGAAAAAGCAAACCAGTGATACTGGATATTTTAAAGAAAAATGTTTTTAATATTGTATTCCAAATTCAATTATATATTTATTATCATTCTGCTTGTGTTCATTCAGGTTGCACAATTAATCAAATATTAATCTCAATCATAGTTTGGCTCCCCACAATTAAATGAACATAATCATAGTGATGTTTAAAATGCTCCGCTGATGAAAAACTGCATATCTAACTTGTGTCTGCGCTACAAAGCAACACAACTAACTTGTTCAACTGCACAAACGAACAAACTGCAGTATGGAGAATGAAGACATGAAGGCCAAGAAGAAGAAACCAGCGCCTGACATGCCTGCTTGAAAGTAGACTGTGTTTGGGGAAATGGAAGGCCTCATGCAGAAAAATACATCTGATGTCTTTATTTTCATGTTTCTGATTGTGCGGCAGCTCTGATCCCAAATTCGCTGCACAGTGGAATAACAAGCGACTGCACTGTTTCTCCGGCCGCTATAACGGACCAGTTTTTCCATTATAGAACATTACATTTATTGCTATCGTTATGAGTCATCGTTATTTTTTTTTTCCCCCGCTGTGGCGGAAAAGCGATTGATCATTTGATCCCCGTGGTGCCCAGCTCCCTGCGCTGAAACATATTAGGGAGACCTCCAGTTTCTTAATTGTCTTTAGCCTGACTCGTTGCTGCTAGCTAGCTGTTCAGTCTGTGCCAACTCTGCTCTGCAAAGTACAAGAAGACACTGTAACGTGACATGAACAGGAACTTTTTATTTCCTTTCTTTTAAGTGAGCAAACAGCAGCAAACACAACACAACCTTACAGTGAATGTTATACCACAACTTGACCTTATCTACACACTTAGATAACCTCACTTTAACAACGAACCCACGAGTCTGTATTCTGATATCAGTGTATAAGCTTGTCCAAACAGGCTTACAAGGCTTACAAACATCAGATAAACTTATCTCATACTGTCTGCATCATTATTCAGTATAGTTTGTCTAATTTCCCAAGCTTTTGAATTAAAATTAGCATATAATTTGTTTATATTTGTTTTATTTGCTTTCAAAAAATATTCTGGCATGATAAATAATTGTGATCTCAAAATTAAAAATAAAAATGACTTCAATCATCATTTTGGCCATAATCATGGAGCCCTAGTGGGCACAGAGCATATGCTGGTGTGGCTCTTAGCTTAGTTTGTTTGTGTGTTTGCACCTCTTGCATTTCATTCAGTGTGGGTGTGCTTCTCTCGCACTCTTCGTGTGTGTTGAGAGGCTGTTTCATCTGAGCTCTTGTAGGAAGGTGATTGCGAGGGCCGCTGATCAAAGGCAGAATCCTCAGGGCCAACAAGGGCCCAGCGTGAGCAGCAGATGTTTCCCGTCTCTGTTAGCGCCTCAGTTAGAGCTATCCTTATTTAACCAGCTCCGGCTAATGGCCCTCGCCGGTGTTGAATGCACCGGATCACTTTTTTTTTGGTGTGTGTGTGTGTGTGTGGAACATGGGACAGAACGTGAAACGCCAGGGATATCTTGTTCCTCTGTGACACTCTCATTGTGCTCCGCGGTGAATTTCTGGCCAGAAAAATCCCTTTCACAGTAATTGGGTGTGAATGAAACACTTGCGCTCGCCTATTGTCTCCAGTACAGTCTTGCATTCAGGCCAGTGGTTAAACAAGCCAAGAGAGGAGGCAGAAAAGGGTAGAGAGAAACTGAGTGGGAGGGGAGGGGGGGTCGTAGGAAGTGTATTGCAAAGTGAAAGGGATCAAGAGAAGACATTGCTCGAAAAAGAACAGCATGTGTGTGGAAAACGACAAAAGAAAAAAAAATCAGGTATTGTAGCTTGCAGAAAACGAGGGAAGCTAAGAAAATATTAACTGCAAAAGCAAAGAGAGAAAAAGCACTTTGCAGGAACAGCAAGGCAACAGAAAGAGTTTGTAGTGTGTGAGAATAGAAGCAATTTACAAACTACACTCTTAAGAAGTACAGGTGCTAATTAGAACCAGAAAGGGTTCTTTAGCTTATCCTCAGAGGGGAACACTTTTTGGTGCTTAGTAGAACCTTTTTATAAAGGTTTTAATTGGAACCCTTTCAGAGAATTCTAACTAGAATCCAATTTAAAGGGTTATAACTAGAACATGTGTTCCATCTAATTTTCCACCCAACTTCTACATCCGTGGTGTAATGGTTACACCCAAAACCCTCTCTGGCGGTTCTATCCAAAACCTTTCCACCTTTTACGGGTGCCAACAGGAGCTCATCAAGGGGCTTCTACCAGGAATCTTTTTATATTCCAAGACTTATCCAGAATACACTCAAGGAGTTCTACGGAGAACCTTTTTATATTCCCTGGGTTTTATGTAGAACCCATCAAGGAGGTTTTACCAAGAACTTTTTTTTATATTCCAAGGGTTTTCTCAGGAACACACCCAGAGGGTTCTACTGAGAATGTTTTTACATTTCAAGGGTTTTTATCTATAACATATTGAAGGGGTTCTACAGAGAACATTTTTATATTCCAAGGGATTTTTCAAGAATGCACCCAGGGGGGAAAAGAATTTCAACAATCCTTGAAGAACTCTTTCTTTAAAAGGGTTGTTAGTGGAACCTTTAGTCTTACAGAGAACTGATGAACCCTTTCTTTTTAAAAAAAAAGGGTTCTTCAGAAGCAAATACCACCGTCCGCATTTCCAAGAGTGTAGGCGCTGGAATACAAAGTGGACAAGCACGCAGGTTTCACAGAAGCAGAGAACCGGCGTCTTCATGTGGCATTCAGGAGATTGATTGAGAGATTCGTCGGGCCTAATTGTGCTGTACCATCTGCCCAAGTTACAGAACCTGCCAGGCATGTGACAGTTTCCAACAGGCTCACTGACGAGCAGATGTGTGCAGGAGTGTGCGCGCTCGTGTGTGTGTGTGTGCGTATTTAACCACGTCAATCTCTCTTTACTTTGTGATCACATCTTTTTTTTTTTAAAGGGAATTAAGACAAGAATTCCCGTCTTGAAATACAGACAAGTGACAAATGCAAATGCACATTGTTAAAGCTCTTTTTTACGTGATTAAATCTCCCTACAGTATGTGCGGCACTTTCTTGTGTGCTTTATTATTTGTAGGATCTCTCCGAGACGTTGGAGTGGTCATTGTTGCTGTCAGTTCTGCTATTGATATAACAGCCTGACAAATGTCATAGGCACAGAATGAATTTCCATAAATCAATCAAGCGTTTCCCCCCCCGTCACTTCCACAATGAAACACATCGCCAGTGGAATTAAACAAAAGGAAACTAACAAAATGCTCCGCACAAAATGCGCATACTGATTCATTCAGTAAATTCATTTGGAATTCAGTGAGATGGCTTGATGAGGGAGTGTTTCCAAACCAAAAGTGCAGTCATCATATGGATTAATTAATGAGGGACTGACCGAAAACCCACAGGAAACTCCTCGTTCGTCAAATCAATTAATCCACTGAGATTTGTAATTTTAAAGGAATAGGCTGACATTTCGGGAAATCGCTTATTCACTTTCTTGCTGAGACTTAGATGAGATGATCGATACCACTCTCATGTCTGTACACTCAATATGAAGTTACTACCTGCTGGGCAGTATCTATTTTTTCATACCTTTACCCTCCCGACATTTCTCAAAGACGTGCAGTATATGACGGTACCTGTGTGTATAAAAAAAAAAAGATAAAGAAAAGAAAGTAAAAGCTGAGCTGCTGGGGGATAGAAGTCATTGTAGCGTGTGTGACATTGTCGAGCCTACAATGCTGTGTGTCTAATGCTGGCTGGCTCACCTTCATTGTTGGGACTAAACCCAAAATACTCTCAAACAGGTGCAGAGGCATTTTTCTTTTTTGCTCGTCCTGTTACGTTATCCCCACCACTTGCACTTGCCATCTGTCTTAACTCAGCTGCCTGTTCCAAAACTAGAGAAAAGGTTCTGTCATCAAAAGCCTTTTGTATTTGAAGTAGTGTATCCTCTCAGAGTTAGCCTAAGGCGGGAGCTGTTGGTGAAGTTGTGTTTAGGAGAGAAACTAAAAATTAGCCACTGCTGCTGCTCATACTTTGTCTCCATGTCCTGTTAGCGAACAGTTGTTATTTGCTATTGTCATGTTATTGTTTTCTTAGCTTAGCTTCTTCATTATAGCTAGCTGGCCAACTTGGTTTCAAACTTCACAACACAACTAAGTTACAGACTTGTAGGTTGAAAATCATACCTTCTGTATCTCTAAATAACCTGGTACGCCATAATACTTTAATACTGCTCAAGCCCACCACCTGTATTCAACTAGCTTGCGTTGCACAAAGACTGAAAACAGGTGGAAACAGCTAGCCCGGTTCAGCTAGCTCAGTATTTACCACATTATGTTTTCTAAAGCTTAAACAAACATCTGATTAAACAAAATGAAATGCATGTTGATTAGTGTGTAATAGAGGTGCCTGTATTTAGATTTTGTTACCAGGCAAGCTGGTTGCCCATTTTCAGTCTTGATGCTAAGCTAAGCTAAGTTGTTGCTTGATATAGTTACGTATTCAGACTGCCATATATACTACATGATGGGTATCAAACTTCTCAGTTTAAAGCAAGAAAGTGAATGAGCATGTTTCCCAAAATGTCAGCTTAGGTTTAGGTCTTTAACTACATTTAACGTTTGACCCCCGTAAGTAAACCATAAAATACTAACATTTGGTACTATCAAAAGTACCAAACCCATAAAAACAAAACGATCTAAGTGCTCATTCAAGCCCTCAGTTCAGTCTTTATTGTCTTGCCTAAAAATTGTCTTTCCTCACAAAACCAGACAGTGTCATTTGGCTTTAACTGTCCTGTTCCTTTCTGCTGTGGTATTGAAAGAGGTATCATATCTTTTTTTTTTCTGGTATTGCAACAACCCTACTACCCCTAATACATGTCCAAACATGTCCATCCCCAATTGCACAGTTGTACAATTGTACTGAAGAATTCACATGCACAAGAAAGGGTTTTTGAGGCTTTCAAGGTCAAAGTCTCACGAGGGAGTTTACACCAACAAAAGGAGGCTACTTCACTAATGAAGCTACAGTATACTGCTCTCTACTTACAGGAACAAAAAAGTGATAGGATTCACTTGAACTAAGACACCTTTGTTTTGCCAGTGGGGGAACAGCAGATTAGCAAATAAGATAACTGCATTTGCATATCAGATCACCAACAACTGTCCCTCTGTTGGTTTGTCCATGCCAGCAGTTTGATTTGGCTTCAGTGTCTCCTCGTACTCTGTCTGATTGAAGAACCTTTTAACCATCAAAGTGTCTTTTATGTGTATAAAACTGGCATATTTCAGCGCTAATTTCATTAAATGGCTATTGGCTATTGAAAAAATACAATTTCCAAGATTTCCATTCATTGGCTCTTATAAAATCCAGCTGAACTCTGTTGTACCCAGTGTGAACATTTAACAGGCTCATTCATAGAGTTATCAAGCAGCAGTATCTCCAGCAAAAAAATATTTTACATGGAATCCTTGTAAATGTCCAACAGCGATCCAAGCCACTAAACATGACAATAAAGTAATGGGTTGTTAATTTACATGCCGGGATGAGGACTTCACTGGTGCAGATCCTGCAGATGATGTTAACAACATGACAGCTAGAGCAGTTGTGGTTTTAAAACGTCGAAAAAAGGCAGGCTTTTGAGCAGTTTTTGTTTGAGAAAAAAAAAATCGAGAACAAAAGAAAAACCAAAAAGCTATGTCCATTGTTGTCATACCTTTGTCTTTCATTATGTTCTGCAGCCCTGTCTCCGTTCCTTGATTTGGCCACAGATGACAGGGGACGCTGGCATGTGTTTCATATTCTGCATACTCATATCCCTAAGTCCCTCTTGTAATTATTATTCAGTAGATGCACTGTTTGGCACAAGGACAAAAGTTTGCATAATTTATGCAAGGCCGTCATCAATTTTTGAAAAACGGCCCCGGCCTTTTCTTGTGCTTTTAACTAAATAGATGCACTTCAGCCTGGACATAAAACGACCGCACGGAACAGAGAAAACTTTATTTATATCTTTACCTAAACTTTGAACCAATTCAGGCTTCAGAGAGTATATTAGGCTTGCTACGTCCAGCTCAAGTAAATTTATTTTACTTGTTCTCCCGAGCCTGCTCTGCTCTCCCATCGGGCCACTACAGTATATGAAAAATTTAAAAATAATACTTTGCGAAGGCATCTCCTCTGCCTCCAGAAGAAGTCAGCTTCTCAGATAAAGTATTCGGAGATGAGCTGGGTATGATAACATCCAGCCCACTTCCTCTGGATATGTCCCTGAGGGCTCTCACCTGAGGACAGTTATTTCCAGCGTATCGCTCACAGGAAGAGGTCCTCTGAGGAACAGAAACTTTGTTGTTCCACATCCCAAGAGAAAGCGCTCTATATTTATTTTAACGAAGAAGCCGATGGTGTAAATAAACCTCCTCTTCTTCTCTGCTTGTCCATACATCCCACTTTTCATCCTTTTCTCCCTAATCCTGGTTGTAAATATCTTTCCGCCGCATTGTCCACTGGTTTGGATTTCAGCCGTCTTATGGTTTGGACATTGTAATCCATCTGTATCGCCAGACCAGAGAAAGGACGCTTGATGTACTCTTTCTGGCTCTTTTGTTTGATGTCACATAAAGACGGAAAATTGGCATTTGTCCTTTAATTTCTAAATAGGCTCATGTTTAGTGGACTGGAAACCATTATCCGGAATTCTGGAGGTAAATGGCGAGATTGAATAATAAGAATTTTTGGCTCCTCTGCTCGTTCTTTCAGTCTCTGGTGATTGAGTTTAAAAAGGAGAATAAAACTGCATGTTTCTCTGTTCTCTTCTTAAATCTGCGACACGGAATTCCAAGGTACTTACTCAAAGACGCTTTTAATCTCCAAAAATGTGATTATGGTATTATATTTTCTTCACGCTATTAGAAATAAGGGTTCCAAAGGGGTTCCTTCCTTCCGGAAGGGCTGGGGTTCTAATCAGAACCATTTGCTTCTGAAGAACCGTTTTTTAAAATAAGGAGTGTGCCAAGTGTTCTTTATAAGACTCAGGGTTCCATTAAGAACATTTTTCTTCCAAAAGTTGCTTTTTGGAAGAAAGATTTGGAGAATTGTTGAACTTTATCATCAAGTGTTCTTTGTGCCATAATATAAAGTGGTGCTTAGTAGAACCCCATAGTTGGGTTCTAGATAAAACCCGTGGAATAAAATATGAGTTTCACAAGAACCCCCTGGGTGTGTTCTACATAACATCCTTGGAGTATAAAAAGGTTCTTAATAGAACCTCATGGGCAGGTTCTTGTTTGCACTTTTAGATTCTGCGTGGAACCCCAAGAGAGAACTCTGGATAGAACCATTACACCATTGAAGGGTTCTCAGTAAAACCTTTCGTAGGGGGTTCTGGGTCAAACCTTTCACAGATGGATCCAGGTAACTCACTTTCATGTTGGGTTCTAGGTTGGACCCTCTGATAGAGTTACAAGTGAAACCTTTATGCGAGGTTCTACCAGGAACCGAGAAGAATCCTCTCATGCAGACAAGCGAAATAACCCTTTATGGTTCTAGTTGACCCCTTTATGTCTAAGAGTGCATATGGACATATTTTAGAATGCTTTTAGACTCTATTTTTAAAATAATTCTTATATAAGCTTTATTTACATAAAGCACATCTTCAAAGGATCATTAATTCTCATCAGATTTGTCGGATTTAATCAGTCTTGCTGGCTGGTCCTTTGTTATCTACCAACTAATCATTCTTATTTGCAGAAACTAAAGATTCATGATATGTTGTTGCTCCACAGTCATTTCAGTAATGATTTAAAGACACATTTAAATGGGCTATGTTTCCATGCAGACCGAGCTCATCAGATCATATTACTTTCCCCTCCATGCAGACTTAGCATTTCCATTTAAACCTGCTGCTTGCATCTGTGGAGCCAATCAATAACCCAGCAGAGTGTGTTATTTGCATGGTAACTGCTGCGGAGATGACAGAAAAAGTGCAGCTCAGGAAAGGACCGGAGATGGAGGTTGCTCGACAGCAGTTTTGTACCTTTGACCTTCAAAAAGATCTGTTTGGGGGAGAATAAATAAAAGAGAAATTCAGTGACTTCGACTGTGCTTAATGACCGTTTGACTTCACGCAGAAAAAAACGAGGGCAACGGTGCAGAAGAATTTTGAAAATGGCTTACTAGTATGTGTTCTCACCCAATCTCTCTCTCTTTTTTTTTTCCTCTGAAGGAAAAACAGATCGATGTGCTTCACTTGGTTAGGGGACCCTCGGGATATATTACTTGTCCGTGACAAGAAGCTCCGAAGCCAGGATTTTTGCCAAGATTTCAGGATGCCAGACAAAAACATCAGATGCGTCTCACTTCGTAACCTGACCTCCATAGCTGTGGAATTTGAATACATACATATTAACAAAGAATAATGTTGTACATAGACGTACTTGTCTGATATCCCACTTATTCTCTGCCATCTATTGTGTTGTCAGATTTGAGCCTGACCATTTATTAAGAACCTGTGGGGAGACAGTGATGGAGGACGCTGAATACTCAACTGTATTTCTTAGTGAGCCTCACTTCAAGATAAACAATAGTAATTACTTCAGCTACACGTACTCACGCCGTGTTCAAAGCGAGCATGAGCCAGGGTTCGTAACCTTTTCTGCAGTCTAAAAAATCTTAAAAGATGAAATCAACTAAAATTTCCAATAGAACGTGTAAAGGTTCTTCATAACTGACTTGAAATGATGAGTTAAATGAATGTATTGCACAGATTTCAATGAAATCATTAAATTAAGTTTCCACACAAACATGATCAGCATGTTAGCAGACTTCCCAGCATGCATTGTTTGAGAGTTCAAGAATTTGAGAGTTTTCTTTTTTTAATACACTGTAAAAATGAAAACCTTGAGAAAACATTTCAAGGCAACTTGCTGCAAACTGAGTTGTTGTTTAGATCATTTACTTTTCTTCTGTAGATAAAGTTGAATTTTTTTTTTTTTTTTAAAAAAATGAGTAAACTCACTGAAATGAATAAATAAATGGTTAATAAATTAATATTTTCAATTAACACCTTTTAATTTTCAGGCACAGAAAACAATGACAAATAAGGTTCACAGCCCACTTTGACCAATTTTTGAAATACTTTTTTTTTTTAAACTCAAAGATTCAACTTTATCTACAGAAGGAAAGTAAATTAGCTCAACTAAAGATTATAGGTCTTATTTTCCCCCCAGTGTAGTTTAAATAAAACATGTATGATCCAAACTTTTGTAATGTTTTGTTGGTTTAACTCGATATCTTAATCTTATTGAACATGTTATTGAACATGTTTTCTCAAGTATCATGTTTATTTGACTATAAACGTTTGTTTTAAATCATTACAAATATCACCTCAACTTGTCTTTTCAGGTTCAGTAATCTGAAAATTTTTTAGGAAGTCCAGACACAAACAAATAGTCTTTTTACGGTGTATGTGTGGGAAAACTGTAAGTGGCTTTGGACAAAAAGAAACAAAACATGAATGTAATGTAATCCAGTGAGAACAAATGAAAACCTTGAAAAACAGTATAAATAGTACTGTCTGAAAACATAACCAAAGTTTGAAAAATGGAGTAAATATAAAAGAAAAGTATTTGAAAAGTGGATTTGTTTTGAATCATTACAGAATTATCTCAACTCATCTTTTCAAATTCAGTTAAATTTTCAGGCAGCCTGGACACTTTATTAAGCTGAAACAAACAGTTCTTTTTTTGCACACAGTGAGATATTTAAAAGGAAGGAACCTGAAACTAATGATATTAATAGCGTGAGGACACTTTGCTGTCTTTTTTTCTGCTACCGGAGACATCTTATCTCATCTCAAGTTTCTCCTTTTGTCCATCAGTTTACAGACAACACTGCTGAAAGTGGATGTGAAACCATATGGCACCGTGAACCCTCAAACTACAGTCGTCTAAGTGCTAAGTGCTTCATTTTTCACACTAGCACGAGGTCCGTCGTATTTATAATTCATTTAGCGGAAGGGCAAGCTTCACACGGTAGACGGGACATTATATGCATATTTAAACAATTTAACACCCACAAACTGCGACGCCTTGTCTCTGCTAATACACTACAACGTTTTCAATTTTTTCCTGGCTGTTTGAAGATGTGACCCAGGATATGTTGCCCTATTAGAAAGCAATAACGGATAAATTGCTTTGCAGAAGTATAATAAAGGAGTGCTGTGAAAGACTGCAGGCGCTAAATAATTTCATTTCCAATCGTTCAAATATGACACATTATTAAAATTTAAAAGCCTGTGTTTTTCTGTCTTGACCTGCAGGGTGTTGCTGTGTTTATTTGGTGGGAAATATCATATGCAAGTCTGACTCATTTAGACATTATCAGTCAGTGCGTTTGTACCGAGTTGAGGTATGCACTTAACACTTGTTTCCTGTCATGCACAGGCTCCGTAGGAACACAGATGTGCATTCATGCTTCTCACACTCAATTTAACATGAAACGTGAGCCACGTTTCAGACCTCGGCTTAATAACTGTGCTCTGGTGTTTAATGCCCGGGTCATGCTGTCGATGTGGTGTGATGTGCATGTGCTCCATGTGAATGAAGACAGGCTTTGACTTTGGCATGTGCACCTTGTGTGTTTTGATTGCAGCTGCACAGCGCTGGCATACCGCTGCAGGAAAACTGAGCCGCTCGAATCCCACATGAAGAAGAGGGGGAAAAAAGGAGAAACACCACATTTAGCCAGAGGTTATGGTTCCTCCTTGTTCATCCAATCAGTGGGAGTGTAAACACTTAAGTGTGGTGATATTCAGCTTGATTCCAGGTGGTAGCCAGCTCCTGAATGAGGCAAATCCACACAGTTTTTCAGCTGAAATTGACTGTTGGCTAAGCCCCGTCCCAATTTGTTTACTGTGGCTAAGCTTATAGCTTTCTGTTCTTGCACGGAACGTATTGCAGTTGCAGTGATAACGGTGGCAGATGTACTTGAACTTTGTATTAAATTTTGAAATAATGGATCTTTTAGACTGAGGTAGACAAAAGCAGCTTCTCATTTTTAGCCTGCAACGGTCGATTTTGCCATCTCAGATGAGAGCTGCTTTCTCTGCTGTAGCTAGCGAGCCAGTTAAGCTAACATTAGCTCCATAAGTTAGTTAAAAACACTATCTGGTGCTGACATATTAATGTTTCCTGTGTACTCATTTGAAATAAGAAGCTTGTGAAGGTGGTCTTGAATGAAAACATTAAAGATTTAATACTCAAAGACTGATTCTTAGGCTAAAGCTTAGTCAGCATCCTCACTAGGTCATGGTTAGAGTTTGCAAATTTCCTGCATTTTCCTAAACCAATAGTTGAACATGTTAACAATCAATAATTGATTAATCATTAAAAATTAATAAGATAAAAATGGCACATTTCTTTCTCAGCTCCAGTTTTATTTAAACAATTCTAGCGGAACATTACTTGTGTGAAATATTAATTCATGAAGCATAAACAGTTTAAAAAAAACATTTCTAGATGACTGTGAGAACTGCAAGAAAACCTGTGAGGTCCAGAGAAATGGTACAAAAAAACATACAATACATACAATATTTTAATTAGTTAAACTCTGAAGTGCAATTTAAAAAAAATCGTATTGTTCTTGTGTTGAGGCTTTTAGCTTGCTGCTCTTCGTATTATTAGTATAATAAGGAAAATGTAACTTTTGACTGATTTCAGGGCATCATTTTAACATAAACCTGTTTGACTTAGACATTTTTGTATTTTCAAATCACATGTTTTCACTTCTAATGTCGCAAGAGCAAAGGTGTTTAGGATGATTCCCAAGTGCAATAGTGTAACTTCCTTAAATACAACAAAGAGCAGGAGAAAGCTGCTAATACCAGCACATAGATAATTGGGAACAGGCCTAAATTGGACTTTTTAGATCAACTGTACTCAAGCTAATGTAGTGAGTTTGGGACAGTAGTATGCTTTCTAGCCAAGCATGCTAATGACTGCAGCCTACATAAAGGCACCATTTAATATAGTCCTCACATTTTTGCCTTTTTTTTTGTTGTTTTTTTTGTTTTAGAACGACTTTAAAGCTCACTCTTTAAATGGCATGTATTGTTTTTGCTTCAGCCCCACAACAGCTCAGACATGTTCAGAAAACCAAAGCCTGAAAGACCTGCCGTGCTTAGTTACGGTTGCTAAAGCTGTGATTGAACAATTACTGGTAGGGGGGAGGGGTTTAGTGAAGGGTGACTGGACGGCATTGATTGAGGTGTGTGTGGTCCACATGGCAGCTCACTGATATAAGACATATTTAATACTAATACCACCAGTAATACTAAAAACAAGAAACATCTGCATCAGTTGCTGCGTTAAAATACCTGACTGGCTAACCAGCAGCATTACATTTAAACAAATTGTAGTAAAAACTCTCATTAAATCATAATCACTGTAGTCTACAAAATCTGAATGGATGCATACGTTACAGTTTACAAACTGTCTTCCGCTCGCCTTATTCCTGCACACTGCTTCGCCTCGCACCAGCCATTTGAATTTTTAAAGGATCGTCAAAGAAACTGTCAGCATCAGCTCTGCGCGGAGGAAATCACTCAAATGTACTGAGTTATCGGTGCCATTTGCAGCGAGCATTAGTGCATGGATACAGGCTCGGATCGCTGAGGTGTGCTCCAATCTGAATAATGATTTGCAGAGTCAGACCAGAACAGAGGACGTTTCTCCCCGCGTCACTCCACTTAACATGTGCCCTTTCCGTCCCGGTGACAGGCTCCTGGCGTTTGACAGAGTATCTGCTGGGAAAGATGTGGAAATATCTCGCGTGCTGTTGTCCTCACCGAAACTGAATTAAAAACATTTAGTGTTGAAAGGCAGTGCTGAAAAAATACTGAATGAAACTAAGAGAAGAATAGGAAAAGGAATGTGACTGGCTCAATTTTCTAACACATCAGTGGGAAAGGGCAATAAAACCAAGATTTTTAGATTCTAAATTAGGCTCTCACAGTGGGCCGTTTGTACCATTTGACATTGTCCTCTGACATTACAATCTGTGTTATTTTTATTTGAAAGTGCTAAAGTTATCTTCACTCTATCATAAAATTGCATTAGTCTTTGTGACCTTATTTTCATGATGATTCAGACAAATCTTTGTAATGTTCACATTAGGGCTAAAGCACAGTGCACTGTGGGAATACGCATACTGAGAACGTATTTTGGCTGATGTCTGATTCCGCTCCGGGCACTGTGCGAGGTCAAAGCAGATGCCGGCGATATGCAGATAAGGCTGCAGCGATTGGAGCAGAAAGGATTGCGATTCACGCTCGTGGGCTTTTTTCTTTACACAGTTTAGACAACAGGGGAAAAAAAAAAAAAACAGGAGCACAGCAGTACATGCTGCCATCATCAATCACCTCAGAGACTCAGCCGCTGTGATGTGCCACGAGGATGAAAGGCATGATTCTCTGTGATAGGGCTGTTAAAAATTCAGGCTCCTGAGTAGATGGCATCGGGATGTGTTGTGGTGGGAGGTGCCATCAGAGCTGAACCAGTGGGGAAAGTCATCTCGCAGACCCACTGACTGTGTTTACATGCACATAGGAATCCAGGTTATTAAGGGAAATCAGGCATGGAGGCAGGAAATCAGAAAAACATGTTTACCATAATGATTGCTCTAAAAGTTGTGTATACATGCGTGTGGTCAGTAATAAGATTTCTCTACCCAGATTTCTCTGTACATTTCTGTCTACCCAGTACAGTCACACATATTTGTACAGCAGCAGGCAACATTTTACTCTCAGTCATAGTGATATTAGTGATTACTGGCTTTATTTCAGTATTATTCTGACCATTTGGAGTAAAAGCACAGTGGCAGTTTTCCATTATTCTAATGATTCTAATAAAGCTCTTGCACGATCGTTACCCTCCATGTCCTCGTCGCGCCATAAATAAAGCGTCATAAATAAAAAAAAAAAAATGTGTTCATGTATCAAACATCCATCTTCAAATGATATCCCAGGATGGGAGACGGCACTGATTGACGCCATCATTTTTGCGAGGCGTGAAGCAATCAGTCTGATTGCCGTAAACATATAAATACTGCGGAGACACCTGTGCGTGTGCGTGGCGGTCTGCCCTGATTCACCGTAAAACAATCACTGATCAGCAAGCTCATTTCTACGCATCGACGTTCACGTTGTGCTTTTGTATTGACCTTTTATGGTTTAACGCGGGCATGTAGAGGACATGATATGAGGTATCAATATTAATTAAAGCTAATATATGGAACTTTCATAGTGTGCTGATTTTGGAGGCCCCCTTTGGACGAAATTCCTCTTCTTTTTTTTCAGCTGGCTAACACACTTGTCACTGTAACTTTGGCTGGGAAAAAATAAACACAGGCTTGTTTCATCTTATTTCAAAGAGAATTCGACCCAGTGGCGGGCATTAAGAATAACTATCCAGAATTGTTTTGTTTTTTTTTGCTGATGGACTCATTTGCTCATGTAGGTCATACAGAAACATCAGTATTCAATTGTGGGAGTAAAGTGGGTTGATTTGGGATTTATGAGGATTTAGGAAATTGAAGGATAAGGGTAGTATGTATTTCCTGTCAGCAAATCCCATGATAATATGTTAGTCTGTCTTTCAGTACTTTCCAACTTTGTCTTCCATGTCAGTGGCACTCAGCACCAAGCCTGTTTCTTCCTACTGAAAACATAAATTCACAAGTATGTACAGCTGGGCAGTTTTTGCAAGCATAACTGAAGCAGGAGCCAGTGGTGCACTTGTGAGGGACTATTTTCAGCTGCGGATTAATGCACATCTGGTGCTGCAGTGAGTGTTTGCAGCAGCAGCAGCAGCAGCAGCAGCAGCACGGTGGGATGAACTAAAAATGAACTATGTGTTCATTGTAATGAAGAAACATGTCACCTAGTGCAACCGAGTGATTCTTTGATGTTTTGTTTTTTTAAACAGTTTTTGGACAACTACAAATGGAGCTCTGTTGCAGAGAGGAATAAGCTGCCTCGTGCTGTGGTTACATGGATAATACTTATTAGGAGGATCAAGCTTTCTTGGTTTTGGTTCTTTTCATTTCAAATATACACGTATATAAAAAAAAAAATCATCAGACTTATTCTTTAATTTAGCGTAAATGCACTGACCATAATAAAGCAAAGCCACATTTTGAAAATATGGAAGATACGTCAGCTTGGCATTGGGAGTTTCTTTTTCCCGGCTCTTAATGTTTTAATGACCCTTAATGTGAAATTTTGCAATGAATTACATAAAACTGCTCTGCAGGAAACCTCCCAAGTAAAATGGGCCCAGTGATATACGTATAGTCTGAGACAGGGCGATACCATTTAAATTATTAAATGGATGTGAGTCGGGTCTACCATTCACATGAATTTAAGTCTCCCCCATTGGCTGCAACACATTATTCATTTTTCAATCTCAGTTTGGAAGTATCCATCAAATTTGATGAAGCCTCTCAAACTCAAGATGGTAGCAGATTTTTTAGAGCGAATGCAGCCCCTGTGCTGGGAGTTCTAAGTCATCTGTTAATCAGAGACGACCATAATTATGCTAGTTGTGAGGCATTTTTCTCATTTCTCAATTTCTATGCCCAGCATTGCCAAGAGTTGCCTAACTATATCCATTCTGAAATTTCTTGACGTGAGCATTGCGGTGTTGGCTGCTGTTGCAATATTTCCACCCTCCTCCCGGTGGACATATTGGGTAATAAATATGAGATCCACCAGTACTGTCTCGCACAGATGATGTTATTAGACTTGCCAGCCTGAGGCATCAGCTGTGTGTGTTGGACGTCTGTCAGAGCAGAGTCCTCCCCTCCCCCCTGCTCGAGACTCCCCCCTGTGCTGAAACCAACTGGTCCAGGAATTGCATGCCAGACTCGTGGAGAGTCCCAGAGACCCCTCTTTGGTCTGTGTCCAAGTCAAAAGAAAGAGTATGGCATTGAAACAGACTCCACTGTATTCATGATATAGAAGTAAAACAGAAATCTGCTTTGCTTTGGCCAGCTCCATCGGGGAGTCGGGGTGGAGGTGGATTGCAGAGGGGTTGTGGGGAGGATAGAGTTTCATGGTTTTCTTTAAAGGTGGTCCTCCCGCACAGCCCCGATGGCCTGTTGTGAAGGTTGAATAACATTCCAGTGTTGGATTGATACAAAAATGCAATGAGGAGAATGAAAAGAGAAAAAGGATGAAGGGGGTGCAGGAGCTTTTTGGGCACCCCACTGTAAGTAAGGGATAGATGTTGCTGACAGGACTCCCCAGAAACGGAGTCAATATTGTTCTGTCTGTGAGGGTGTGAGGTTTTTTGGATCAAAGAGAATCATCAGCGATGCAAACAGAGCCACTGTGAGATTGGCATCAGTGTCAAAATGATTTGACACTGATGCCATGAGTCAGTACGCAACCCTGCGATTTTCTAAATTTACAACAAACAGGAGTGGAGATGAGCATCGTGGCATCACATTTTTGTCTTTTCAGAATGCAGGGCTGTCACTGTGCGTTAAACAAGATCAAGAGTCTGCATCCACGGTCGCAGCTGTCAGGCTCGACTTAGGCATAGCAATGCTAAGAGCTAAAAGCTAACATCAACATGCTAACATGCTGATGTCTGCCACGTTCACCAGTTTAATTATAACACTTACAATTTAGCACAAAATCTGATGAGGCTGATGGAAAAATGTTTCCTTTTCCCCGAGGTTGATTGCCTTGGGCTGGCAGCTGCTGGCCGGATTTGTGTCTTTTCTTTTCTGTGTGACACTCATGGTTATCAGCAAAATATCACCAGGATCATCAAAGTGATTGGGACTCATCATCCGGGAACCATGAATGTCAGTAGAAAATTTAATTGGAATCCACTGTAGAGTTTTTGAGCTATTTCAGTCTGGAGCTAAATTGTTAAATGACCGGCCAGTCCCTAGAGCGATGCAACTAGTTCATAACAGAGAAATTTAGCCATTAATCTAATTTGGCTGCAAAGACACAATAAAGTTTGTTAATTGGGTTAAAAAAAAGATGATTCTGGCATGAAACAACTATCTGGATGACTTCTCTTTAAAACCTTATGGGCCAATCATTTTGGCCAAATTAAATACAGGTTGCGCCCGGAGACCTCACAGCATTGATGTGCTCAATATTGATTGGGAAAAGGCCAATGCCGTCAACCGAGAGTCTTCTGTTATCCCGTCTGCATAAACAGGAGGCAATCTCATTAAAAAGACTGCGCTCCGAGTGGGTCTGCGAAATTTCCACTTATTTGGGGGTGCGGTACTCTGGAAAGTCAAAAGCAATTACTGACTTCCTTGCTTTCATCCGCTCCGTGGAGAGGGCAGGATGGTGTTTGTGGCTGTGGTGTGACTGGACGAATAACATTACACCGGAGTACAATTAGGACTTGGACCTGGGTCACAAGTCGTGATGATTCTACACTACGTCAATTAAAGTGCGTTTTAGAGAGAGTGGGAAGGAACCAGAGCAGCTGTGTAAGAGTATTTATCATAGAATAAGAATGTGTGTGTGTGAGTATGCACTTGCTGCCATCCACACTGAACCCCAGCTGCCAACAAACACACAATATTACATTTTCTACAGAGGATCTGGGTGCAAACCCTATTATTATGCTTTCCAGTCCAATCATACCGCAATTGTCAGGCCTTCCAGGTCTATCTATCCAAACCCTTTATTTGAATCCATATTGTGCATTTTTAATTCTTGGACTCCAGGACGTTTCTGTGACAGACCGTCCAATGTAGCAGCCTGTAACAGCCCAATGTGCGTTTGTGGGTGTACATGTGTGTGCGCTCCAATCAAAGCACTGTAAAAGCCATGGTTTACAGTCTGTTTCTGTACTTTGACATTCGCTAACTATCCCCAACCGTTATGTGGCTGCCTCACCCCGGGAGACCTCCGCTTTTAGATTTAGAAAGGTTGCCTGCTGAGTCCAACCCAAACACATTCTGCCGCTCAGCCAAGAGAACACAGGGCAAGGTCATCGGATTGTGTGTGTGTGTGTGTGTGTGTGTGTGTGTGTTTTTTCATGCCACTCCCCCGAAGTGTGTCTGAGTGCATAAAAACACAAAGGCACACACAGGTCACAGAGTGTCCTCTCCTCCCTCCTGCGTGTACTACATCTATTCTTCGTTCGTGTTTTGATCCGACACGTTAAAACATCTAACTAACTCGCCTCCCGCGGACAGAAGAGCCATTGATAGCATCAACATGGTGTCAATGTGATTCTCACTTTGTGGTCCCCAATCCACTTCATTAAATCTCTCGTGTTTGCAGATTTGTGCTTCAAACTAAGTCTTTAATGGCTTAATTAGAATTAGTCAGCATCTAGTGAAATTAAACGGGTACATCCTAAATGGCTTTTTTTGTTAATAGCTCAGCATGAGAGTCCATGCTGCTGAGTGTATTACACAAGTGCAACATTAGTTGGAGTCATGGTTTATGCAATAGAGCAGCAAATCTCATGTCTCATGCCGTGGCCAGAGGCATTATGTTTTTGAGTCGTCCAACCGTCTGTCCTTCCCATTCTTGTGAATGCGATATCTCAAGAATGCCTTTACGGAATTTCTTCAAAATTGGCACAAACGTCCGCTCGGACTCGAGGATGAACTGATTAGATTTTGGACGTTAAAGGTCACCGTGACCTCAATCTTAGGACCACCTGGAGGTAAGTTCTTTTGGGTTCAAATAATCCTCCTGGACATGATGATTATATTTTGGAGGTTCAATGTCAAAGATCTCTGTGATCTCAAGTCTGTCCCAGTTTTGTAAACGATACCTTAGGAATGCCTGGAGTGAATTTCTTTAAATCTTCAGATTTGGCATAAATGTGCACTTGGACTGAAGGATGAACTCATTAGAATTTTTAGTTGTGTCAAAGCGTTTTTTTGTTGTTGCCATAATTCAATGAGCCGTGCGCTAATTATGATAAAATTTCAAGGAGATATCTAAGAGGATAAAATTAATTATGAATTGATTTTTATATATGGTATGTATGGATGGACATGTAAACTGTAACTTGACTGGTTGACAGAGGCAAACGACTAGGTGGTAATTCTAGTTGTGTTCGCTTACAGTGAATATAATGTACTTAGTGGGCTGCGGGAAAAAGAAGCAGCAGCAGCTTACTTGAAATTCAGCAGACATTTAGATTGAGGTTGATATAACCCTCGGGGCCACGGCTATCTCATCAGGTTTTAGAACTTGTGGTAAGACCAGGCACCTCGAGACCAGCTGTGATTTGTCAGACCTGAGAGCATTTGCTTCAACAAGAGAGGAGAGTATTGCTCCCTTTGTCCAGAGACATACCCCATGAGGATGTTTGCCCAGACCAATCAGACTTTCATCAAACTCTATTCTATACTAGCCTGAGCAAGGACTGAGGGACCCTACAGGCCTGCGAGCTGTCTACACTTCTTCCATACTTTACTCGGCAGGCATCTCTTCCCCATGGCTTGGAAAAACAAAATACCCAATTATAGATGATTATCTCAGAGCATTTTGTGATAAGTTGGACTCAGGGAAGACAGGAGGAAGAAGTGTTGGCAACTACGAGGGCTCCTCAGGGTGACCTGAACCATAATGATTCGGAAATGGTTCATAGGATCTCGGCTGGGCTGGCAGCAGCAGCCAGTGCACTCTAGGTTGTTTCTTTTCACAGCGGTCTGCGTGGGCCGACAGCAAAGTGTGTAAAAAAAAAAAACCACCAAGAAAAACAGTTTAAAATAAAAATAATTTCACTTTTATATCTCTGGATACCTTGTAGTATTATTTTCAATCGTCCACTGCTTTCAAGCTTTTAAATTTTCAGCTGAAATGTCAGTCCTCGAGCGTTCCGCCGGGCATTTCGCAAGTTTATTCTTGCTCGCAGATCGATCACTCCAAAGCCAGGTCACTGAGGTCTTGACAAGAGAAGGTCTCTCACATTTCAGAGAGCGTTCTCTTAAAAGCTGCTGAACAAGTTGAGGAGCCTGGAAAGCAATTCACCGTGATGACCCTTGACCTCTGTGTCAACTATGTTTGGATGAATATTTACCTTTAAACACTAGGTGAATACAAACGCCTGTTTCAACCAGGAAATGGACTATTGTTGACCACGAAGACCAAGTCAAGAGTGTTTGCTCTGGTTTTTTCTCGACATTTTTCATCCTTTTAATGTTGTTTTTGTGGCTCTTATAGAGATGTGCTACATTTAAAGACTATTTTAAGTCAGTTTTTCCAGTCAGGCTGCTTTACTCTCATTCAGGTCAAAGCAGCATGGAAAAAAAAGTTGGCGAATGTAGACCAAGACTCTGAATAAGTGATGTTTTGCAGAGTTGCAGAACACTGGTATGATGATGATTAACTTCAAAGTTCTTGCTAACTAGTTTAGGGTTGGAATAAAAGATTAACAAGAGTCATTCGCTCATGATACGTCATGTTTGAAATAAAGATAGTGCACTTACAGGAATATACCGTGCATTGCAAGACAGTATATGCAAGACAATCATTTCTAAAAAGCCAGAATTATTCATATGATTCATTCTCTTTTGACCTGCTTTCAGTTTCTCAGACAGCAGAGGTAAAAGGCAGGACAGAGAAATGATCACAGAAGAATTTATTTCAGTTTTGGCTCCAGTGAATCAATAATGTCTTGCAACAAAACATGCCACAATATATTGCAGCATCGATTATTTGTTCACACTTTCATATTGATATTTGCACATTCAGGAACATTGCTAGGACCAGGACATTTCACACAATAACAGGCAGAGCGGGTTCTAACAAAAGATGTTTTGGCTGAAATGTCAACACTTAAAGCCTCAATAAAAGGGCCCTTCAAGTGTTGGCAGCAGAGCGCTGAGTCTTTTTTCCTACTGTGTTCACAAATTATACTGTCACTATGTTCCTCAGAGGGAGTGAGTTATTATATTGAGATAGTTTTTGGAAATATATTTAAAATGTTATGTCATGTAAGGGTAAAATTATCTCAGTGAGACTAATCTAGACTGATGCCTCCACAAGGAAATGCAGGATTTTATAGCAAAAAAATCTAATTTTTCTGTTTATGTAAATGTATGACGAATAATGTGTACATTCAGTTTGTCACCAATAAAAATAGAACCTCGTAAGCAATAAAAAAGCTCCCTTTCTTAATTCTACATTTGCTGCTACGGCCTTACTTGTTCTAACAGTAGCTTATAGTGGCTAATGTTGGAAAACTTTTTATAGAAACTGCAAAATAATAAACTGCTGCATTACCTTTAAAGGAGCATTGTGCTGAAATTAGTGCCCCCCCCACCCCCCCTTCCAAGCATATAAGACAAACCTGTTCAATTACTTTTTTTTAAGAAGAACCTCATTGGAAAAAAAACAATGCACTTTATTTTTTTCTCCACTTCATTAGTTTTTGCAATTTAAAAAAACCCTTATGTACAAAAGGGCAGGGAAAAAAATCACCTTTGTAATCAGAGGTTAGAAGTAGCTTGCTTTTGTGATAAACACAATGTTGCATTTAACATTTCATTCAGTTTGTCTCTCTTGATTTCCCCCTGCTTTCATGGATGTGTTAAAACTTTTTAATTAGATAAGTGACGCTGTGGTTAACAACAAACTTAACCAGTGAATGGGCTGATTAGTCTGATCTTTCAATAAACAGTGTAAACACCCAGAAACTTTGAATGTTAGAAGGTATTTGAAAAAAAATCACAATGATATACTTTTTTCATACTTTTGAATTGATCAGAGGCCACAGGCTGCTCCACAGTAGCCACGAAAGTTGCGCAAAATGCAAAAGGCTGTCTAGAGCCAGAGTTTCGTTTATGTGTTCTGGGCTACCGTAGAAACATGGTGGTGCAACATGGCGGCCTCCATGAAAGAAGACCCAACAACAACATGATTATTAATATTACATATTCACATATTCTGCCAATATATCTCTGTAAGTCTCACACACTGGACCTTTCCTTTCCTGTAATCATCATTTGTCACAGTGGTCATTGCTCAGCAAGTTTTAGCTTGCTTGCACAAGTAGTAGCTGATCCGCAATAAA